>RJWT010002696.1:0-39594 GCA_004365215.1 Cuniculus paca | reverse complement strand
GGCCCCGCTCCCCGCCCCGCCGCGCCCTGAGCGCCCCCTCCCCCGCTTCCCCCGGGTCCCCCTCTCCAGGCAGGAAGATGTCCAAGCCCCGCGCGGTGGAGGCGGCGGCGGCGGCGGCGGCGGTGGCAGCGACGGCCCCGGGCCCGGAGATGGTGGAGCGGAGGGGCCCGGGGAGGCCCCGCACCGACGGGGTAAGCAGGCTCCCTCCCCGCCCCCAGCGACGCCCGCCCTCCCGCCGGGCGCGTGGGCTCCCGGCCCCCGCCCGCGCCCGCAGCCGCGCCGCCCCGGGGCGCCCGGCCGGCCCGGCTGCTTCCTTTTCCGCTGCCTGGCTGGGAGTGGCGGCCACACTGGCTCCGCCAGGCCCCTTGGCGGGCAGTGTTTGACCTCGGAAAAGTTTCACTGTGCCTTGATGGCGTTTGTGCTCCCGGAGACCCAGAGTCCCCGGAGGTGGCTGCTTTCCCAGGGTGTGCGGGACCCGCTGGGGTCGCTCGGCGAGGGCACCGGGTCGCTGACTTGGTGTGTAATGGCTCCTCGGGCAGCAGGGCCCTGCAGTGTTTCTGGGGTGGCCTGTTCTCTCTCAGGGACAGATCCCACACCCAGAGACACCCGCAGTGACCTGTACCGCCCACAGCTGTCCACTGCTAGTAAAGGCGAGGCGTGGCTTGCGGCAGTGACCGCCCTAGCCTCTGCCCTTAGGAGGCCCCTGGGCTCGCCATCCCGGAGAGGGGCCAGGGCTGCGCTCCCGCTCCCGCTCCCGCTCCCGCTCCCGCTCCCCGAGGGCTCAGTGCTGATAAGCCCTGGCCGCTGACCTCAGGAGCCAGTGGTTAATCAGATTCCCGCAGCCCTGTTTCCGTGCTCGAGTTGCTGCCGCTCCGCCAGGGGACTTAGCTCAGCCTGCCCCAGCCTGCCCTGTAGATTCCCAGTCTTCCCTGGGTCAGGCCAACCTCCCTCGCTGCTGGTAGGTGACGGATAGGCGGGCACACATGGCTCTCCTGCCGGCCAGATGTCCCCTTGGTGACAAGAATTGGAGCTCACTGGGATTAAGAAGTGTATGACTTGAACCCGAGGGATCCTTAACTTGCCAGTGGTCCCCTGAGAACCGGGACTGGCATCCTCTGGTGGCCTGGTCCTTGAGAGATGGTGTCGCTGTAGTCTGTATTTTGTCGTTGGCGTTCCTGGTTCCCCATCTCTCCTTTAAAATGCTCTGAATCTTCGTTTTCAAGCCTCTTTCAAAATACACCTTTGTCTTTCTAGGAGAACGTGTTCGCCGGGCAATCGAAGATCTATTCCTACATGAGCCCAAACAAATGCTCTGGGGTGCGTTCCCCCCTTCAGGAAGAGAACTCAGTTGCACATCATGAAGTCAAATGCCAGGGAAAACCGTTCTCCGGGATCTACAGGAAACGGGAAGGTAAGCCTCATACGGGGGCCCCTCAGACCCCAGCTGGAGAGCCCCTCTCTTCCTAAACAACGTATACAGACATTCATCACATTGGAGAGATTGGAGCCATGTCACTGAGCTAGAGCAAAAGAGGCCAGAGAGTGGCCCGCCCGGGGCGTGTGCCTTGTTGGTCCTATGGGGTGTCTGCTTTCGGAAGCTTAGCCTGTTCTTCAGGCCTGACTTTGCCAAGTTGCAAAACTGATGCGCCTGCCCTGTAGTGGGTGAGGCTTTTAGGTGCTGAAAGTGCAGCAGTAGTGGTGTGGACACGGGGAATGCGTGAGACTGGGCATGCGTGAGACCCAGGTTTGGTCTTTGACCACCCCCCAGCCCACTCCCCACCCAGTGCCAAAAACAATCGAGCCAGAAAATACATGGTTATGGAAAATTCTCTCTGGCCCTGCAGACAAATGGAACGCTCTGAGGATCTTGTTCTTAGCTGAATATTTCCTTTCAAAGCTCCCCCCAGTTCTCTACACGCCTGTCTAATTAAAACTCACCAGACAGAGGCAGAGCCTTGGGCTCCCAGCAGCTCCTGTAGGAGGAAGCCTTGTCCTTACTCGGGCAAGTGTCACAGGCACTGATGTAGCCCGAGCTGTGGGCTCAGAGACATGGAGGTAGGGACACCCAGTCCTAAGGCAGGGGCCACCCTCAGCGTGATTCCCCCTCGGGTACTGGGCGGTGCTGTTTCAGTTGGTCTCAGAATGACTTGGGTTATAATCTTAGCTCTGCCACTTGGAAGGAGGAGGCCGAGGCAGGTGGCTGCTCTTGGGGCGCCTCAGTTGGCTCATCTGTAAGTCAGGAGAGACGAGCCCTCCCCCACCCCCAGGGTTTTTTGGAAGCCAGTTGCAGTGAGGGCACTGAAAGGCTCTGTGACAGGCAGCAGATGCCAGCTTTTGCTCCCTGGATGCCAGTGCCATGGCCTGGGTCAGTCCTGTACCTGCCACCCAGGCATGGGGAGAGGGCTGCTCTGTAGTGGCGGCCGGCCAACCACACATCATTTTGGAATCGGGGAGGATGTAAATTCCCCAAGATAACAAAGGCCACAGGCTAGCTTATTTAGCTCACGGTGTCACGAGATGGCAGTGATTAGAATTTGGGGTCACGTGTACTTTGGAGGCCTTGGTTGTGCTGTGGTACAGGCTCACCTCACAGGCAGTGTTCTGGGTAACACCTGCCCTCCTGGCCTCAGTTTCCCCTGGTCCGCCTAAGAGCTCATAAGAGGGGAGGATGATCCGTGTGCTTTTAAGGTATTATTTGTTGCTGTTATTGAGCTATAAATCATGTATCAAAGCTCATTAAGAGTCACTTTCCCTTTCTTATCTCTCACAACCCAGTAACCATTAAACACCTTTCTATATGACTTTGCCTGTTGGGGCCTTTGTTTTGTTTTGTTTTGTTTGTTTGTTTGTTTGTTTGTTTGTTTGTTTTTTGAGACAAAGTCTCACTTCATAATTCAAACTGGCCCTGAACTCTGTGTGTAACTCAGCCTGGCCTCAAACTCATGGCAGTCCTCCTGCCTCAGCCTCCTGAGTGCTGGGATTACAGATCTGAGCCACCATGCCTGGCACGTTGGGGACACTTCCTACAGATGGATTGCCCAGCACAACTTTTGTGTCTGGCTTCTTGCGCTTAGCATGATGTGCAGCTTGTGTCAGTGAGCGGTGTGTTCCTTTTCGTGGCTGACACGTGTTCCCTTGTGTGGATAACCTGAATTTTGTTTAACCATTCATCTGTTGGCGGGCATTTGGCCTGTTTGCACTTTTCGGCTGTTACGAGTCAGCCGTTACATTCATGTGCAGATTTTTGTTCAGACAGATGTTTTTAATTCTCTCAAGTAGATGCATAAGAGTGGAATTGCTGGGTCCTATGGTAATCCTGTGTTTTTGAAGTTTTTGAAGAACTGCCAAACTTCTCCAAAGTGGCTGGGCCATTTTACATTCCTATCAGTGGTGTGTTATTTACATATTTTAAAAAGTAAATCATTTTTAAAAAATTAAAAAGGTGAAAGCAAATAGTTCTGCAGTGCTGCCGCTCCAGACTGTCATCAGTCACAGCATTTACAGCGGTAGCACAGTGCACCCACCAGGCTGCCCGGGCACTGTACAGAGAACCATTATGAATGCCAGCTTCGTCCTTGTTAGAAGGGGAGCTTGTCTTGATAAGGATCGGAAGCGAGGCCTGGTGTGGTAATTACACCTGTAATCTTGGGAGGCTGAGGCAGGAGGATCACAAGTTCAAGCCCAGCCTGGGGAACGTAGCAAAGTCCTTTCTCAAACTGAAAAATAAAAAGAGGTGGGAACATAGTCCAGTGTTAGAATCTCCAGTACAACACATGCCAAAAAGAGTCAGACCAGGCTCTTGCACTGTCGGCCACGGACAGTGACTCACACCTGGGGCAGACCCAGCGCACTGCTGCCCAACACTCCCATGATCCTCTCTTCTCAGCCTGTCTTACAACACTGCTGACGGTCTCCCAGTTCAGAGGCAGGGTGGAGAATAAGCCCCTTTTCCTCCTACCCTCTGCGGCAGAGAAAAGAAATGCTGGGAACGCGATACGGAGCGCCGCAAAGTCTGAGGAACAGAAGCTCAAAGATGCCAGGAAAGGTCCCTTGGTCCCTTTTCCAAACCAAAAATCCGAAGCAGCAGAACCTCCAAAAACTCCACCCTCGTCTTGTGATTCTACCAATGCAGCCATCGCCAAGCAAGCCCTGAAAAAGTCTCTCAAGGGCAAACCGGCGCCTCGGAAAAAGTGAGTGCCCCCTCGGCCTGGCTCCTTCACCCAGCCCGGCTGGCTCCATGGGCCCTGGAAGCCCCCTGGCTGCCCTTGGCCGCGTTTCCAGCCTCTGTCACGGCAAGGGCGCAGGCTCCCTGAGCAAGCCCATGGCATTACTTGTCAGCGCCTCAGTGTGGCATGTGCCAGAGTTCAGGCCTCCCCCCATGTCTCTCAGGCCCCCTTGCCCAGGTGAGCAGGTGCCATCAGGCCCCAGCGCACAAAGGCACTTAAGTGGCTCTGTTCCCCCGCGCTGCCCCCAGGGAGCTGGGTACTTGGGTGCTAATGTGGCTTTGGTCCTGATACCTGTTTTCCTCTCTTCCCTTCACCCCCCAGAGCTCAAGGAAAAACACAGCAGAATCGCAAGCTCACGGACTTCTACCCAGTCCGGAGGAGCTCCAGGAAGAGCAAAGCCGAGTTGCAGGTAGAGCCGTGTGGTTTCCGCTCCAGCTCCTGGAGGGTGGGATCGGCCCCAGCACTGAAGGGCGTTCGGGCCTGAGCCTCGTTGGTGTCCTGACCTTGGGGCAGATCTCTGAGGGGACAGAACCCAAGGCCTTCACCCTGGACTATGTCGCTTGCCTCTTTGATATCCTGAGACAGTGTCTTGTTCATTTTTCCGGGCGGGGGTTGAGCTTGGGACCCTTGTGGGTGCTGGGATTAGAGGCGTGTGCCGCGGCACCCCGCCTGCACTGTCGTGCACATGGGATCCCTGAGGGACTTGGCCGTAACACCCCTGGGAAGGAGCCTGGTGGGCTGTAGCCCACAGCACAGAAAGCCAGGTGCTGTCAGGAGAGTGGCTTTCCTAGGACTTGGTGGCCATGCTGATACTTGACGTGTCTGGAAGTTTCCATGCGATGGCGCAGGGTGGGA
The DNA here is from genome assembly GCA_004365215.1 of Cuniculus paca. Classification (NCBI taxonomy): domain Eukaryota; kingdom Metazoa; phylum Chordata; class Mammalia; order Rodentia; family Cuniculidae; genus Cuniculus; species Cuniculus paca. The sequence goes on along the minus strand of RJWT010002696.1, from coordinate 34,513 downwards.
GCAAGCCCAGGCGGACGTTTCGCTGGTGTGAGGCGCTCAGGCGGGTCCCTGACGCTCTGCACCTGCGCTGTCCTGGCTGGAAACTGGCGGGGCTGTTGTGAGGGTGAAACGCTTGTAGGACACATCGAACAGAGCCTGGCGCACAGCAGCCAGGGAACTGTGACCGTCACCCCCAGCCTTCCAGGGTGGTCACCTCCCGAGGTTGCAGTCAGCCCTTCCTCCCACCTGGGAGCCAGGCGGGTGAGCGGAGGGTGGGCCGTGTGTTTGGTGCAGTGGGTGTGGTTATCGCCTCTGACCTGGAGCCTGGGCGGGTGTGGCGGGTGAGACCTCCCAGCAGCCTCTTTTCTCCTGCACCCCATCTCCACCCTGGATGCTCAGCATCGCCGTCCCACAGAGAGGTGCAGACCCGGCCTGGGCAGTGTGAACATCTCATCTATTAGTGTGAAAGCTGCAGATGGGGAACAGAGATCCAGTGTGCGCTCTTTTTCTATTACTTGGTGGTGCTTTATTTAAAAAGGAGAGAAGCGTCCATGTCCCGCTCTCAGAGAGCAGCCTTGGCTCTGTTGCAGGTGAAAGGCAGCGTCTTTCCGCCAAGCTTGAGCTGTTAGAAAACGCCCAGCAGCAGTGGCAGCAGGAGGCTTCGTGAGGTCACCCCGAGGCAGCACTGCAGAGCGAGGGGCGGTGCCAGGCCGAGGCCAGGGCTCCTCCCAGCCTGTGCAGGGTGCGCTGGGGCTCCTCGGCGGAGTTGGCCAGTCTGTCCTGCTAACAGGGAGCCAGCTCCTCTGCCCGGGGAGAGAAGTGGGGTGTGCTGCAGGTCTGCTCAGTGTGAAGTAGAGGAGCTGGAGGGGCACCGTGTAGGCACTGGTGTCCCCAAAGCCCGGGCTGCCGCACTGGCAGCTCGCCACGGTGCTGCCCCACAGCCAGCCTCGAGCAGAAGCCTCGCGGTGCCCCGCACTGTTGGCGCTGGCAGCAGGCCTGGCGCTCAGCCGCCAGCCGGGATGCTGTGGCTGGCGCTGGCAGGACGTGGGTTCTCCGGCTGTACAGAGAAAGCCTGAGGGTGCGGCAGCTGGGCCTGGGCCCAGGCTGAGTTTGTCCTGATGCCACTGGGCCAGTAGGAGCTCACTTGGGTCTGGGGTCCAAGTGAGTAGGGCACAGAGAGGCAGGCAGGGGTGAAACCCAAATGAGAAGCGCCGAGGCAGAGCCCAGGGTGCAGGGTGCAGGCTGGACTGGGAGTGGGGTCTGGGCTTCAGGTCTGCACACAGACAGGCCTGGGCTGCGAGTTTGAGCCCAGCCCGCACTGCACAGCGAGTTCGAGGCCAGCCTGGACCACATAAGGAGATCCTGTCTCAAAAAAACCAAAGTGAATAAATTATTAATACAACAGATGGGCCTGGAGAGTTGCCCCGGGCCCTGGACACTGTGCCGTGGCCACCACCTGGGGCAGGGAGGCCAACACCTGGGCCAGCAGCTGCTTCCTCACCCCACACCCATCCGGGGCCTCTGGTGGGGCCTATACTGATCCCACCTCAGGCCATCGGAAGCCGTGGGGGCTGTGGCCTTCATCCCATCTGCTCCCAAGCCCTACTTGTCCCGACGCCCCCGCCAGGCCTTGCAGCCCCCACGCCAGCTGCCAGAGGCCACAATGGCTGCTGCCAGAATTCCCCTTCGGACACCCAGAGCGCTCAGCTCAGCTGTCAGCAGCTGCAACCTTGCAGCCTCCACTCGCTGTCCTCTTCCCCACAACTACTCAGGGTGAATCGCACACAGGCAGGAGGCACTGGTCAGGCCACAGTGGCTGCTGTCCTAGCTGGGGGAGTCCAAGGGGCGCAAGCGCAGGCCCAGTGCTCCAGGAGCTCAAGTGGGGTGTGACGAGCAAGTTCAAGTAAGAGGACTTGGGACAGTGCTCTGCACCGAATTACCAGGACCTACCAGTGGGGCACGGTGGTGCGGCTGAGGCTCCTTTAGTCCTGGAGTCAGGAGAGTTTCTCTGACAAAGTGGCTTCGGAGCAGAGCCCTGAAGGAAGACGTGAGCCAGGTAGAGGCCAGGGGGAAAGGCATGTTAGGTGAGGTGTGCAGCGCAAACGCCTGGGGGGAGGGTCTGGGTCCTGCAAAACCTGACAGGCTGGATTTTCTCCCCGTAGCAGTGGGAAGCTATCGCAAACCTTTTTGTTTCTTTTTTTTTTTGCAGCACCAGGGATTGAACTCATGACCTCACGCTTGCCAGGCAGGCTCTCAGGCCACTGAGCTAGATCCCTGGCCCTTGTCTTTTTGAGACGGGGTCTTGCTATGCAGTTCAGGCTGGCCTTGAGCTCACTTTGTAGCCCATGCTGGTCTCGAACTCGTAACGATCCTCCTGTCTCAGCCTCCCGAGTGCTGGGATCACAAGTGCGAGCCACCACGCCCGGCTGCCTTTTTGTTTCTTTAGGTAATTTTTGAGGGACAGTACTGGGGATGGAGCCCAGGGCCTTCACGCTGAGCTTCATGTCCACTCCTTTTTTGAGACAGTCTGGCCAAGTTGTCTAGGTGAGGCTGAGATTTAGGATTCTCCTGCCTGAGCCTCCCAGAGTGCTGGGATTAGAGGCATAGGGTGCTGTGCCTGGCCTAAGTGAGTTTCAAGCTCGTCATTTTAGATTCGTTAGAAGAGTTGCAGGGATGGTACAGAGAGTTGCCATGGACCTGTTGCCAGCTTCTCTTGGCATCATGGCCTGGGAACTAACACTGGTCTTCCCTCTGAGTAAACGTGGGATGATATGACCAGACGCAGTTTTCTACAAGACCCCTCTGGCTGCTGGGCGAGAGTAGAAGGGGTCAGCGTAGAAGCCGGGAGACGGCCGCAGGCAGGGAGAGACTACCTGAGAGACTGTGGGGGCCGGTCTCCTGCGGAGGCTCCAGCAACAGCACACGGTCTGGCAGGTTGCGGATGTGGATGGTGCTGGTTCAGGGCCCTGGGAGGCCCCCAGGCCCTGGGCGGTTAGGTGAGGTTGGTGCAGTGAGCCATGCTACCTGGGGCTCCTTGCCTGTTTCCTGTTGTTCCCCAAGAGCAGTGGGACTGAGGCTCGGGCTGAAGGTGGGTGTGGAATGGTGACCCATAAGAGGGGGCTGGGAGGGAGCGGATGCTGTGGTCGGGGACCCGCTTCTGCTCCATGCCAGTGGCTTCTGTGGAAATGCAGCGCAGGAATCCTAAAACATGCAGATGCCCATGGAGCAGGCCCTGGAGGGGAAGGGACACATGTCCCATCTGAAGGGTGCGGCTTCTGGTCTGCTATATGTGATTTGGGGGGGGGGGGACCAGGAATCGAACTCACGATCTCATAGTTGCTAGGCAGGCGCTTAGGCCGCTGAGCTAAATCCCAGGCCCTTGTCTTTTTGAGACAGGGTCTCACTATGCCGTTCAGACCGGCATTGAGCTCCCTTTGTAGCCCAGGCTGGTCTTGAACTCCCAAGGATCCTCCTGTCTCAACCTCCTGAGTGCTGGGATGACAGGTGTGCACCCCCAGGCCCAGCTGCTATAGGTGATCTTTGAGACAAGGTCTCACTAAGTCACTAAGTTGACTGTGCTGAGCTCTTAACTTGTGATCCTCCTGCCTCAGTCTCCCCAGTCCTACGATTACAGGCATGCACCTTCATGCCCAGCTAAGAGGTTGGTTTTGTCTTCTAAGTTTCGAGGCCCATTTCACGCTCAGGTTGCTGTGGATGCGGGGGCACACTGCAGCGGAAAAGCAGCAGCGGGGAGGGAGAGCAAAGGGAGGTGGCTGGGGTTCCACGCTGGCTCAGCAGCGCCACCTAGGGACCAAGCCGTCAGTACGTGCACTTCGGAGAACTCTGGCTCCTTGCTGCCTTCTGACCTGGGTGCCTCCGAATCTAGGTGACGGGTCCTTAAGACAGGTGGCTGATGAAAGGGGGACGCTTAGGGCTCTGGCCTTACCGACCCCGGGGCCCTGTGGGGTGAGCGGGAGTAGGTGCTGATACTGCTCTCTTCTTTCCTCCCCACACAGTCGGAAGAAAGGAAAAGAATTGATGAGCTGATCGAGAGCGGGAAGGAGGAAGGCATGAAGGTAGGGGGCGCTGAGCGTGGCCACCGCGTGGCCCAAGCTTCTCGGGGTCACTGAGGACTCGGGCTCTAGCTGGTTGCCAGAGCCAGATGTAGGCGCTTGAGGAAATGTCGTTGTTTGATTCTTTGTTTTGCAGTGCTGGGGATTGTTCCAGGGCCTTCACATTGAGCCGCATCCCCAGCAGCAGAAAGCACCCCCAACACACACTTCTTTTTAATTTTGAGATGGGGGTCTCGCTGTATTGCCCAGGCTGGGCTTGAACTTGCAATCCTCCTGCCTCAGCCTACCTCCCAGGTGCTGGGATTAAGAAGTGAGCCACCGTACCCAGCTATGATTTTATAAAATATGCACCGTCTGGCAGTGAGTGCATTCACAGTGTGGTGCGACCGTTAGCCTCGTCTGCTTCCAGAGGCATTGGCTCTTCCCCAGTGGGAACCTTGTACCCAGCAGCGGGTGCTCCGCCCCATCACCCCCATCTGCCCTCTCTCCCTGGCTGTGCCCTTCTGTCCATTTCAGGTCAGTGGGATCCCATGCTGTGGAGTTGGCTGTGTCCTGCTCCCTTCACATGACATTCCGCGTGGGTACAAGGAGAAACAGAATTTTGTCCTAAACCTCTGTTTTCTACATAGCAGCGTCCCAGACATTTGCTTTTCCTCTTGGTTTTTTTTTTTGGTGCTGCAGATCGAACCCAGGGCCATATACACACACTGACCAATGCCCTGCCACCCCCTGAGCTACACCCCAGGCCACTCAGCATGTGTCACACGTGTGCGACTCCAGGGTGAGGTGGCCACGTGGGTCTGCGCCGGATCTGGGGGGACCCAAACTTACATCCTGGGCCCTTCAAGCTACTGCTGTCCAACTCCGTGTGTGTCACAGAGCTGGGAGAGACACTGGTGGGTGGATGGTGACATGAAGGAGAGACTGGGACACCGAGACTGACTGCTGCAGACAGCACAGAGCATTGTGGACCTGAGTGTCTGCCACACCATTTCCTGACTGTGTGGCCTTGGGCATATGGCTCTGCCTCTCGCAGCCTCAGTTTCCTCATCTGCAAAATGGGGCCGCACCCACCCCAGCTCTCTGCGGAGGGTTTGACAATGACAGGGTTTTACTGACAGGCAGGGAGGAGCTCTGGGTGGTGCTGTGCTGGTTGCAGAGGGCGCCAGCCTGTTGTTCTTGGTGCTTTCTGAAGCGCTGCCGGCAGTCCTCACTGCCTCTGTCTGCACGATGTGATTAAAACAATACGGTGAACACTGCCACCGACGTCCCGCACGAAGGTGCGGTGTCCTCATTTGCCCTCCTCGCTGGATGTGACGCTGGGCAACTTCTGACTCTTCTCTAAAGTCAAAAGGACGCTGAAATACAAACCTTCTGAATTGATTCAGGACGTAAGGCAGTCACGACAGCACAACTACGGACACTCAGAAAAGAGGACTTCTGCACACGCTTCAGAAAGTGTCGGGAACCAGGGGACAAGTGTGCTTGAAGCGAAGAAGGATTTTGAGGGGACTCGTGGCAATGTGGTTTTTTTCGTTTTGTTTTTTTTTTTATTTTTTTTGGTACCGGGGATTGAACTCACAATCTTGTGCTTGCCAGGCAGGTGCTTACACCACTGAGCTAAATCCCCAGCCCACAATGTGTTTTTTATTTTAATTTTTTTAACAAGGTGTTTTTTAATTTTAATACATTTTTTAAAAATTTAAGCCAGGCGTGGTGGCGCACACCTGTCATCCCAGCACTCGGGAGGCTGAGACAGGCGGATCGTTGTGAGTTCGAGACCAGCCTGGGCTACAAAGTGAGCTCAAGGCCAGCCTGAACGGCAGAGTGAGACCCTGTCTCAAAAAAAAGAAAAATTTAAATATTCACCATGGTTCTTCATCACACCTCGAACAACTGTGTGCACTTAGAAAAAGCCTTCCCTCCAGCACACAAGATGAACTTCATTTTCACGGAGCCCGCCTGGGTAAAGCCGGTAGAGCAGGCGGTGAAGGCCTTGGCCCCCGGGAGGGCTGCCGTGCCTGCCGGCTTCTTGTTACCACTGGGAACCAACTCTCTCACCCCCTCCTGACAGATCGACCTCATCGATGGCAAAGGCAGGGGCGTGATCGCCACCAAGCAGTTCTCCCGGGGCGACTTCGTGGTGGAGTACCACGGGGACCTCATCGAGATCACCGACGCCAAGAAGCGCGAGGCTCTGTACGCGCAAGACCCCTCCACGGGCTGCTACATGTACTACTTCCAGTATCTCAGCAAAACCTACTGGTAAGTGGACTGTGTGTGGGTTGGTTTTAGTGTTTGTTTATTCGTTTATTTTTTGAGACAGGGTCTTGCTGTGTAGTTCAGACTGGGCAAGCTCACTGTAACCCAGGGTGACCTTGAACTGGGGGAGATCCTCTTGACTCAGCTCTGAGTGCTGGGAATCGTAGGTATGTGCCACCATGCCCTGCCGATTTTGGTTTTTATTTTTTGAGATGAGGTCTTGCTATGTAGCCCAGGCTTAAACTCACAGTGATCCTCCTGCCTCAGCCTCCCAAGTGCTGGGATTATAGGTGTGCACTACTGAGCCCTGCTTCATAAGTGTATTTTCTGTTGAATGGCTTTTTCTCTGGGCCAGAGAGGATGAGCCACAGGCCAGGAGCCCCAAGAGCTGCCCAACCAGAAGTAGAAGCAGACTCGTCACCTTGAAGCCCACTCAGCAGCTCCCTGGCCTTTTCCCCTGTGGGGTTTTTGGCCAGAGCAGCCGTGGAAACCGCTAGTTCTTCTTTCCTGGCTGTGCACAGTGAGGCCAGGTTTTATCTATTTATTTTATAGAAGTCTCCAGCTGTTTCCCATGCTTCCATAAGGAGCCCTTTGAGCCAGACAGGTACCATGTGCTGCTTGGGAGGATGAGGCAGAGGGATCTCAAGTTCAAGGCCAACCTTGACAAGTTAGCAAGACCCTGGCTTGAAGACAGAACTGGGAGTCGGGCTCAGAGGTAGAGCCTAGTGTACAGGAGGCCCTGGCACTGGGCCCCACCCCCAGCACCATGATGACAAAAGAGCCCGTGGGACCCCACTATCTCCAAGGCCCTCACCCAGGATACCCAGGACCTCTCTAAACAGAAATAGCTTTTTTTTTGAAACCAGATCTCAGGATCTTCAGACTGGCCTGGAACTCACAGTGATCTCCCTCCTAAGTGTCTGGGATTACAGGGCTGCACCACCACGCCCAGCTTCAGAAACAGCTTTCTGGTGTTGGGAGGGGGTTGGATAGAGTCTCTGTGCAGCCTGGGCTGGCCTCGACTCGAAGTGATTCTCCAGCCTCGGCCTCCCAAGTGCCGGGATGCCAGGCCTCGGTCACCAGGCCCGGCTGGAGGAACGCCTCTGAATCGAACGGCTTTCCCCACACACATGGCCCTAATCATCAGTCCCATCCGGGCCGAGCAGCGGGGTGACTCGGGCTGGGCTTGGAGCCTCTTTCTCAGTTGAGCCCCCTCCCCCACTCCCTGGCAGCGTGGACGCCACGAGGGAGACGAACCGCCTGGGCCGGCTGATCAACCACAGCAAGTGCGGGAACTGCCAGACCAAGCTGCACGACATCGACGGCGTGCCGCACCTCATCCTCATCGCCTCACGCGACATCGCGGCCGGGGAGGAGCTGCTGTATGACTACGGCGACCGCAGCAAGGCGTCCATCGAGGCCTACCCGTGGCTGAAGCATTGACCGCCGCGCCCACCGCCCTCTTCAAGGACAAAGTGCCCTCCAAGGGAGATGGGGTGTTTTTTTGTTTTGTTTTGTTTTTGTTTTTACACACTTAATCTTAGCAGATTACTTCAGATGTTTTTTAAAAAAAAAAGTATATTAAGATGCCTTTTCACTGTAGTATTTAAATATCTGTTACAGGTTTCCAAGGTGGACTTGAACAGATGGCCTTATATTACCAAAACTTTTATATCCTAGTTGATTTTGTACCTTTTTTGCATACAAGTCGAACGTTTGTGCTTCCGTGCATGCAGTCAAAGACTCGGCACAGATTTTAGAGGAAAGAGTCAAACATGAACTAGGAAGCTGGGCGAGAACCTCCTGCCTCGGCCTCGGAGCCAGGACCCGCCCCACACCCACACCCAAGGACAGGCGAGGCTGGGGGACCACGCTGCCCCCCACGGCCTGCCCGGGGTGTCTCCAAGCTCTTGTTCTCACATCTGATAGGCTCACCGTGAAGCGTATGAATCTTTTTTAAAAGAAGGGTTCGCAGTAAGCTTGTCTTCCCCTCTGCTTTCTCGAAAGCTTCCTGGGCCCAGGCGCATGGGCCAGGCATGAACTCACTCTTCCATAGACTGCTGCTTTTCGGGGTTCCCCAGAGCACTGGGGGGACTCACGCTAGAGGCCGGCAGGGCTGCCCAAATCTGGGTTCATTCTTTATAGAAATGTGAACACTGAATTTATTTTAAATAATAATAATAATAATAAAATATAAAAAATGAAGACAAAAAAATTTTAAAAAAGAAAAAGAAAAAAAAAAGCCCACAGGAAACAACTTACTTGCCGGGCGTGGTGGTGCATGCCTGTAATCCCAGCACTTGGGAGGCTGAGGCAGGAGGATTGCCCCAAGTTCCAGGCCAACCTGGGCTGCATAGTGAGTTCGAGGCCAGCCTGAACTACATAGCGAGACCCTGTCTCAAAAAAAAAGGAAAACAACTTACTTGTATATAGGTCTTGAAATGAGTGAAGTGGCTGCATTTTTGGTTTTGATTTTAGGGTTTGGGCTGTTGTTTTGTTTTTGTAGGAGAGATTTGAGATGGTTCTCTATTCTAATCAAAAATAAAAGTTTTGTAGTGGGACCAGAAATGACTCCCCACTCCCACCCACCCAGCACTGCTGGGTTGAGAGGTCCAGACCTGCTGTTGGGGCCTTGTGTTTGTTCGATTGCTTGATGTCCTTGCTGTGAGGACACAGGCGCTAAGGTGGAACCCCAGGACCCCTACCCTGGCTATGCAGGCAGCAAGGACAAGGGTCAGTGCTCACCTCCAGCAAGCCGGCAGGAGCAGGTGGCCACCTCCCTCCCTGGGGCGACGATTCTCACTCCTGGCCACCCTAGTCCCGGTGGATGTGGGTGGAGCTGGTGAGCACCCGTCCTCCTGCCCCCGGGCTCCCTCCCCCGGTGCTACCCGAGAGTCTTCCCCGCCCCAGCCTGGTCAGCGACTCAAGGACGATCCGCCTCCGCAACCTTGTGAGAGATGATGTCTTAGTTGTACCCGTTTGTAGTTTCGCTTTGTATTTAAGCAAACAAAAAAAGGAAATAAACTTGAAAATTATTTGTCATCATAAAATGCAACAAGAAATTAAAATATTTATTGCCAGGCGAGGCCACCTATGTGTCTCTGTTTTTACCAGGCAGAGGTAGTAGAAAGGGGCAGGGTTTGGTTTCCTGTTTTACACCATCACATGTCTAGGTTTTGAGGGTCGTTCACATGGTCTTTGGGTTGGGTGTGTGTGTGTGTGTGTGTGTGTTTTGTTGTGGTTTTTTTTGTTTGTTTTTTTGGTACCAGGAATCGAACTCATGACCTTGCACTTGCCAGGCAGGCGCCATACCACTGAGCTATATACCCAGCCCTTTTTGTTGTTTTTTTGAGATAGGGTCTCACTTTGTAGTCCAGGCTGGCCTCAAACTCATAGCAATCCTCCTGCCTCAGCCTCCCCAGTGCCAGGGTTACAGGCATATGCCATTATGCCCTGCTGGTTTGGTTTTTTGAGACAGGATCTTGCTGTGTAGTCCAGATGACCAGTGAACTTATGCCTGTGTCCTCACCTGTAAGGGGGGTCATGGGGCACTCATGCAGATGGAAAATCAATGTGTATGGACAGAGTTTCTGGGTAATGCCTATCAACGAAGCCTGCATTTTAGCTGCTACAGTTGCCATTCATAACGATGTTTCTTACTTAGCAGACTTGATTCTCAGTAACTAAGCATTGTCAAGCGTGGCCTTGGGGACCGCCCTGGGCTTAGGTATCTGGCGTCTGCTTCCGAAGTTGTCAGCCCGTGACAGCTGACCGCTCACCTCCCGCTCTGAAACCTGTCCCTCAAATAGAAGCAGCTGGCTCGGCTGTCCGCCCACCGTGGTATCTTGGGACTCCGTCATCACCCTGGAGGGAACAGTGTGGCCTGTGGCTTTGCTCTCAGGCCCTAGAACAGAGCTCTGGCTCCAGGCCACTTTGCTGTGTCACCAGGTACCCTTTCCTCCGCCATTGCGTGGAGGCAGCAGTGTGGGGGGGGGCAACGTGAGGATCTGAAAGCGCGCACACGAAGCAGCTGACTTGCGCCTTGATGCTCACTAGCTGGTGTTGGCCGCTACCAGGATTAAAGATCGCGGTGGTGGCTATCATTTGTCATTTGTTTTGTTTGAGACAGGGTCCCATTATGTAGTCCAGGCTGGCCTTTACACAGCGTAGCCCTGGCTGGCCTCAGACTTGCAGCAATCCTCTTGCCTCAGCCTCCTGAGTGCTGAGATTACAGGCATACACCTAGCCTGGCTGATTATTTATTTATTTTTGTTTTTTTGAGACAGGGTCTCACTGTGCAGTTCCGTTGGCCTTGAGCTCACTTTGTAGCCCAGGCTGGCCTGGAACTTTCGTCCATCCTCCTGCCTTGGCCTCTGGGCTGAGATTACAGGCGTGAGCCACCACCCCCGGTTACCATTTACTATTTACAAGTGCTCACAACTGATAGCTAATAAATGCTTCCAAGTTCTGATACTTAGTTGGTGTATTGATTTGTTCACATTTAAAAGATATTGTTATGGCAGCCACTCCAGGGTCCTTCCAAGATAGTGCTCAAACAAACAAAAAGGCTTCAAGCCTGCCCCTCCCTGGCCAGTGCTGGACTTGTGGTCAGAGCCCTCCAGAGTGTGCACAGCTGGAGCCAGGTACACAGCTTTGCCTCTCTGCACAAAAAGCCTCCAAGATTTGCCTTCTAGGATTTACCTTCAGGGACACCCATGCCCCCCACTGAATTTCACCAAGAGCTGCTCGCCAGCCAGTCTCGGAACTCCCAGCAGAGAAGAGTCCACAGCCTCCCGAGTGCTGGGATTACAGGTGTGAGCCACCATGCCCGGCCACTGTTTTCACATCTTAACATTATGAAAACAAAATGAGCCTCAGAATCAGTAACATCTTAAAAGCCATACTCTGCGGTACTTTTTCCTTTTGCAGCGACAGGTATAATGGTGCAGTCACTTAGACTGAATGGCACATATATGATGCAGCTCCCCCATATACACCATCTCAACTCTAAACCAGGCACAGTGGGACACACAGAGAAGCTGAGGCAGGAGGGTCGCAAGTTCGAGTCCCATTCGGGTGATTTAGCAAAACCCTGGCTCAAAATTTAAAATTTTTATGCCTGGAGTGGTGGCACACGCCTGTAATCCCAGCACTTGGGAAACTGGCAGGAGGACTGCCATGAGTTTGAGGCCAGCTGGGGCTACATAGGGAGACCCTGTCCTCCCCCCTAAAAAAGGAAAACTTAAAAATTTTTTAAAAGGTTAAGGCTGTAGCTCAGTGTGAAGACCCTGGGTTTAGTTCCCAGCATGAGACACACACACACACACACAGATCGACCACTACATGAGCTATAGGAAATATAAAAATCATTTTAATACAAGATCATGAAAAGCAAGTCAAGAGAGCTGAATCTGATATTCATTAAATATCAGTGAAGTCAGAATCAGTACTGCGAAGTCAATACCGTATTTTCTTACTCTTGTTCTTCCTTTCTCTGCCCCACATTGAAGAGCCGTCTGCACGCTGTGGCCCTAGGGTGGACGGCCGGGTGGGAGGTGGTGCTGTCACACTGCTCTGCTCCCCGGCCTCCTTGAGGACGCTTCATGTCCCGGGCCAGACTTCCCCGGGGGTCCAGGTCTGCACCAGGGAGGAGAAGCAGGCGAGGACCCACGCTCGGGGGTCAAGCAAGTGGGCGCAGCAGTGACTGGCAGAGGCGGCTTGGCGGTGCCAGGCGGTTGTCGTCTCCTCTGGCTGTGGCCTTCCATCTAGGTCTGCTTCCCTGACCGGAAAGCGAAGCTGGGTGGAGAGAACGGGCAGGGCGAGCAGTGTGGGCAGCTTGTGTGGCCCAGGGACTCCAGCACTAACTCAGGGCTTCATTCATTCATTCATTCGTTTTGTTTCTAAACTTTTTTTTTTTTTTTTTGAGACAAGGTCTCACTGTGGCCTCAAACTCCTGGCGGTCCTCCTGCCTCAGCCTCCTGAGTGCTGGGATTACAGGTGTGTGCCACCATACCAGGCCCCAAACTTTTTTATTTTTTATTAGTCCACGTTTGCAGTGCGTGTGATTACATCCACCTTTGGGAGTTCGCACATGAACAGGTACCTCTTCTTCCTCCTCTTCTTCCATCTGTTGATTTCCTTTCTAATACTCATGGCTTCCCAAGGGACAGGCACACTATTAATATCCCTTTTTATTCCTTTAGGGCACCAGGGGTTTAACCTAGGGGCTTGGTATGCTAGGCCAGCACTCTATGGCTAAGCTACACCCCAGACCTTTTTATTTTTTTATTTTGGGACAGGGTTTCACTAACTGCCTGGTTGTCCTAGAGCTGGCAGTCTTTCTGCCTCAGCCTCCCTGATAGCTGGAATCACAGGTGTGCAGTCTCACGTCTGGCTAATTCATGTTCATAAATGAGCAAACTGGGGTCCCCTCAGGTTAAGCAACAAGCGCACAGTTGCACAGTGGGCTGTGTGACCAGGAGTCTGGGCCAGAGCCACACTTAGTCACTGTGCTGTCCCAACAGATTGTGTCTGACCCCTGTTTTTTGTTTCTGTTTTTAATTTTAGGAGGACTTATGGTAGAAGAAAAGATACCCCTCAGTGGTATCTACAGTTTTAAAACAGAGCTGGTTGTGGTGGTGGTGCATCCCTATAATCCCAGCATTCTGGGAGGCTGAGGCAGGAAGATCACAAGTTCGATCCTGGGCAACAACTTATCTCAGAAAAATAAACAAGGACCAGGATGTAGCTCAGGGCAGAGGCCCTGGATTCCATCCCTGGCACCCCGTCCCGGGGTTGGGATGCAGGTGTTGGGGACACGCTGCCCCATCCTCTAGACCCACCACACACCTTCCCCCCAGCCACACTTCCTGGCGGAAAATGACACCCCCAGCCATTCCCACCAGAAACCTCAGGCTGTGCGCCCATTACCACAGTTTCATCATCACATCCCAGATGTGCCCCTCACCCCACTGTTTATCCCCTGCCTGCGCCGCCTCCAGCGAGGCCTCAGTCTCCTCCCGCACACATCCTCAGCCTGCCTCGGGCACATGCCTTTTCACTTTTGCCACACCAGGCTCGAAATCCAAAGAAATGACAAAAGAAGACCTCTGGAGCCTGTGTGGTGGCACAGGCCAGTAATCCCAGCACCACAGGAGGCTGAGGCAGGAGGATTGCAAGTTCAAGCCCAGTGTGGGCAACTCAGCAACTCAGTGAGACCCTGGATCAAAATACAGTAACTTTAAAAAGGGCTGGGGACGTAGCTCAGTGAAAAGGCCCTGGGTTTGATCCCCAGCACTGGGAAATAAAAACCCTCCTGTGTTTTCCCAGTCCACTTTGAATAAGACCTTAAATCTCTCCAGGCTCCGATGGCCTTTCTACGCTCACCTCCACTTTGCTGTCCTACTGCAGGAAGCCTGTTCCCCAAACCATCTGCGGCCTCCACACCTCCGTCCCACCTGTAGGGAGCTCTGTCTTCAGCCTTTGTTGTCCTTCAGGGCTCAGTTTAAAAGTCACCTCTTCCAGAGGCCTTCCAGGACTGCAGCCCAGCCGTTTTGGATGCTCTGTCACTTAGGGTGATCTGAAATTGCCTGTGGGTTTATTTCTCCTGCTGTTTCTTGTCCTGCTGTCCATACTAGAATTTCTGGGACTTACCACTGTTGTGTCCCCAGCACTTAGGACAATGCCTGGCACATATTAGACCCCTGATTAAAAAAAACAATTCTTTTGTTTTGAGACAGAGTCTCATGACGTAGTTTGAGCTGGCCTTGAACTCACTATGTGGCCCAGGCTGACCTTAAATTCATGGCAATCTTCCTGCCTCAGCCTCCTGAGTACTGAGATGACAGGCATGAGCCACTACAGTCAGCTTAAAAAACAATTTTTTTTTTACGTTGCTGGGCATGGAATCCGGGCTTCATGTATGCTGAGCAGCATCCAGTCTGTCTTTAGTTTCTGGGTTTGTTGTTTTTGTTTTTGTTGTTGTTGTTATTGTTTGATTTTTTTTAGATAAACACATTCTATAATATGGATGATCCTTAAGGATGGAATCACACGTGAAATAAGCCAGAAGCAGACCAGCAAATGATTTCAGGCATATGAAGTACTTAGAATAGGTCAAGTCACAGAAAGGAAACTCGAGATTACCAGTGACTGGAGGAAAGGAAAACAAAGAATTATTGTTTCATGTATACTTTCCTTCCAAAATAATGAAAAAATTTGGAAATGAATACTACTAATGATTTCAACAATATTGTTGAAGCAGGACTTGGTGGCACACACCTGTAGATCCTAGAACTCAGAAGGCTGAGGCAGGAGCATCACTGCAAGTTTGAGGCCAATCGAGGCCACACAGTGAGTTCAAGGTTAGCCTGAACAACATAGTGAGACCCTATCTCAAAAAATCAAAATAAGGGCCAGGGATATAGCTCAGTGGCACAGCACCTGCCTGGCAAGCACAAGATTCTGAGTTAAATCCCCAGTACCAAAAAATAAGTAAAAATAAAAATAATTAAAACGATGATGATGATGATAGTTGTAAATGTACCCAGTGCCACTGAATGATACAATTAAAAATAGTTAAAATTGTAAACTTTATATCAGATATACTTTGCTGTGATTTTTAAAACCTGAGCTGAGTGTGGTGGTGCACACCTGTAATCCCGGCACTTGGGAGGCTGAGCCAGGAGGATCTCCTTGAATTTGAAGCTACCCTGGACTACATATCAAGACCCGGTCTCCAAAAAAAAAAAACACCAAAATTGCAAAACAGGTGTTTTCCACTAACATTGCTGTGAGAGACTGCTCCAGACTGCTTCAAAGCTGGGGGCATCGGAGCACATGCTGAAGACATGAACCCACGGTCTAACACAGGCGCACAGTGAGATGCTTTTGTAACCTTGACTTAGCATTGGACGACCACACACGTGCTGGACAGGCCAGCACACGAGAGTGTAAACATGTGATAACAATGTGTGTAAGGATTAAACAATGGAGACCAAGCTGCTCCTGCTCTCTGCTCCGCTCCCCGCTGCTGCTGTACTGCTGATGTCTTGCACATGTGTTTTTTAATCTGAGAGCTTCACCCACAAAGCTCCACCCCCCCAGGCCCCCACTAATGCAGGCTGTGGGATGAGCTACAAATTATTAGCTAACCCTACTGCTGAAGTTCAAAAACAGTTTTTAAAGAAACAAAAATGCTGGCAAGGGACCCAGGGATGTGGCGCAGTGGCACAAGTGCCTGCCTGGCAAGGACAAAGTCCTGAGTTCGATTCCTGGTCCCAAAAAAAAAAAAGGAAAAACATTCTGGAGAAAGTGGCTCATGCCTATAATCCCACCTATCTAGGATGCTGAGGAGGGATGACTGCTTAAGCTCAGGAGTTTGGAGCCAACCTGGGCACTACAGTGAGACCCCAGGGCAAGAAACAAACAAACAAAAAAACCTAGTGAAGCAGGTGCACGCCTGTGATCCCAGCACTCTGGGAAGCTGAGGCAGGAGGACTGCAAATTTGAGCTCTGCCTTTGCTACACAGCAACTTAGCAAAACTGTCCCCCAAAAGAATTAAAATTAAGAGGGCTGGGGATGTCACTCAATGTGAAAGTACTGGATTCAATCCCCAGTACTGAAAAAGATAAAAAAATAAAACAAAATAAAAAACAACCTGCTGGACGTGGTGTGGCAGGAAGACTGCAAGTTTAAGACCAGCCTAAAACTACAAAGTGAGACCCTGTCTTAACACAAAAGCCCTTCCACGAGGGTGGTGCACGCCCGTAATCCCAGCACCCTGGGGTCAGGCAAGGGGATCCCAAGGTCAGATCCTCCCTGGGAAACTCAGAGTCCATCTCAAAATAAAAAAGGCTGGGGTGTAGCTCAGCGCAAAGGCCGCAGATTCAATCCAGGTGACACGAGGGGGAAACCTGCTATTTCCCTGGTTTCCGTATGACCGCACACAAGCCAGCCACCCATGGTGGTGACCACAGTTGCTCCCTGAGCTGCCACAGCTACATGATGGCCTCGTCTGCCTCGGGGTCTCCTCCCTGTGCTGCAGCTGCCAGCCCACGTGTGCCCCCATCCTGCTTCTGCACCCTCCCCGGCCCTGCCCTGGGGACAAAGCTCTGGGACTGCCAGGGTCCTGAGACAGACAGAGGCAAGAACCCCATTTCTTTGTCTGTTTATCTTTCTATTTATTTATGAATGGTCCGTATTTGTAGCACATAAGGGTCACATTGATCGTGGGGAGTTGTGCGTGTGTGTAACACACCTTCCTTCTTTGCCTTTTCCATCACCTCCCCTCTCCCTCCCTCCATGTCTTGGTCCCCTTTGCTTTTTTGTAAAAGTTCTATCTCCCTATTTCCTGTTCTCTTTCATTTTGTAAAACTTATTCATACTGTGGATTTCTCATATAGGAGAAGTTATGTGATGTTTCAGCACGTGTGTGTGGTTTATTTCACTTAAGATTATGGTCTCAAAGTTCATTCCCTTTCCTACAGATAACTCAAGGTTATCTTTTTTTTTTTTTTTTTGTCTTTTTTGAGACAGGGTTTCACTATGCAGTTCAAGCTTGGACTCACTTTGTAGCCCAGGCTGGCCTTGAACTTGCAATGATCCTCCTGCCTCAGCCTCCTGAATGCTGGCATTATAGGAGTGTACCACCACGCCTGGCCTATTTTTTTGTCTTTTTGAGATAGGGTCTTACTATGCAGCTCAGGCTGGCCTTGAGCTCACTTTGTAGCCCAGGTTGGCCTCAAACTTGCAGAGACCCTCCTGCTTCAGCCTTCCAAGTGCTGGGATTACAGGCGTGTGAACATCATATTATTTTTATCCATTCATCCATTGATGCACATATAGGCTGCTTCCAAGACCGTACTGTTATAAGTTGTGCTGCTATAAACACAAGTGTGCATGGATCACTGTAACAAGATGTCTGCATCTCTATCGGGAAGATACCTAGAAGGGGGAGAGCTGATTTGAACAGCCCATTTTGGCTTCCAGTCAAAGCCTTGTTCTCCAAACCTGCTTCCCTGTCATAAAGCAGATTCTTGGATGTACTGGCCTTTTTGACAACTTCCAAATTTAGAAGTCACTGGGATGATGAATTATCTTCCTTAAATGTCAGTAATTATTATTCCTGTTTTTCTTTCTTTTTTTTTTTTTTTTTTTTTGGCTATTTTTACCCCATTGACGAGAGCCCAGAGGCTGCAGAAGCCGGAGTCTGGTTCAAATCCTGACTGCATGTTTTGCTGTCTGTGTGACCCTGGGCAAACACCTTTGCACCTCTCTATCGGCGACCCAATAGGGCCTCCGAGATGATTCAGTGAACTGATACACAACAGTCCCCCTTCTCGGCTGGGGACGTGTTCACAAGCCCCAGGGGATGCCCACACTGGGTTAGAAGATGCAGAAACAACTCCAGACATACTCAGACACCTCATCTTTGACAAAGGAACCAAACATCTTCGCTGGAAGAAAGCTTCTTTAATAAATGGTGCTGGAAAAACCGGCTCTCCACATGCCGAAGATTAAAACTAGACCCATAGCTTTCATCATGCAGTAAACTAAAATCAAAATGGATCAAAGATCTAAATACTAAAATAGAAACACTAAATCTGCTGGAAGATAGAGTAGGTGTAGGCAGACTTTATGAACAAAATCCCAACTGCACAGGAATTATCACAAAGAATCAACTGGCATCTCACCTTACTGAACAGCTTTTGCATAGCAAAAGGAACCAACAGAGTGAAGAGACAGCCCACAGAGCGGGGGAAAAAAAACTTGCCAGCTGTTTCTCAAAGGATTACTACCTAGAATATATAAAGAACTGGAAAAAAAAAATCAGACCTTCCAAATTTAAAGACCCAATCCAAAAATGGGCATTTGGGGCCAGGGATATAGCTCAGTGGCACACCGCCTGCCCGGGAAGTGCAAGGTCATGAGTTTGATTCCCAGTACCTCCCCACCCCCCGCATAAAATGGGCATCTGAAATGAACAGACACCTCTCAGATGAAGGGGTAGAAATGGCAGATAAATACATCAAAAAATGTTAACACTGCTGGTCATTCAAGAGATGCAAATTAGAACACAGATTCCGCCTCACCCTGGAAAGAACGGCCGTTATCAAGAAATCAACCAATAACAAATGCTGGAGGGGCTGTGGGGAAAAAGGCTCCTTCTCCACTGTTGGTGGGAGTGCAGACTGGTGCAACCACTGTGCAAATCAGTGTGGAGAGTCCTCAAAAAACTATAAGTAGAGGTTCCATTTGACCTGGCTATTCCCCTTCTGGGTATCTTATTGAAAGAACTAAAAGCATCGTACCACAGTGATACATGCACACCCATGTTTACAGCAGCACAGTTTGTAATAGCTAAATCTTGGAAACAGCCCAGATGCCCACCAACTGATGAATGGATAAAGATGATGTGGGGCTTTTATACAATGGAATACTACTCTGACATAAATAAGGATAAGCTTGAGGCATTTCTAGCTAAATGGGCACACCTTGAGGCCAAACTCTTAAGTGAAATTAATTGGACACACATGTTTAAATACTGCATTGTTTCTCTGGTGCAAGAAACCAAAGTGTAAATAGAACTAAAATGTATAATAGACATTGGGAAATGTGAAAAAAATGATCAACTGAGAGGAGGAACAAGGGAAGGGGGAAAGGAAAGAAGGGACGAGAAAAAAGAATACAAAAAATGAAAATGAAGCTTTTGTCAATAAGGAGAGGAAGAGGGGTTGAAGGCAGGGAAGGGGAATGGGAAAAAAGGTAGCAAGATATGTACAGGTATAAATTCCCTATGATAAACATTATCAGTCTTTTTTTTTTTTTTTTTTTTTTTTTGGTATTGGGGATCAAACTCATGACTTCATGCTCGCCAGCCAGACGCTTATGCCACTGAGCTATATTGTCAGTCTGTATATCTAAAATGTACTGGTAAAATTTTTTAAAACACCAAAAAAATATATTTTGAGGGCTGGGGATCTAGCTCAGCAGTCTAAGCGCCTGCCCGGCAAGCACAAAGTCGTGAGTTCAATCCCCGGTGCCGCAAAAAAATATATTTTGGGGCCGCAGCCAGGGGTGGTGGTGCACACCTGTAATCCCAGCACTGGGGAGGCCGAGGCAGGAGGATTGCCGAGTGTTCAAGGCCAGCCTGGGCTCCACAGCAAAACCCACCACACTAGCAGGAGAGAGGAGGCCCCCCAGCCCCCACCACCGCCCTCACCCCCAGGGCTTCCCCTGTTCTGCAGCAGCAGGGGCAGCAGGTGACTTACAGCTTCTTCATGATCGTCCTCTCCCCCTTGCCCTGGCTGGGACTTCCGGCCCTGGTGACAACAGTCTCTTCTGCTTGTCTTCCTCCCAGGCTTTCTCTCGGGGGAATCAGGCCGCTGGGGAAAGGAGGCAAAGAAGTGGGTTGCTTTCCTGCAGGTCTTGCAATGTACGCCTCTCCAGAAGCGCAGGGTCCTAATGCTTACTGTGACCCAAGTAGCGTTTGCCTGAGAGCAGCACATGAGAGAGGTTTGCATGCCAAGGACTCCATCATCCAGGCCTCAGTCTTTTCCCTAGGCTGTGGAACTGGCTGGGAATCTGAGCTCTCCACTGCCTTGGCACAGGATGAGTAGAAATTCTCTAACGTGAAAGCCTTCGTTTCGCAACCCACACGATGAGGGTAACAGTGGCTACTTCCTAGGACTGGGGATTGAGTGAGGGAACATGTGCTGCCTGCTGGGTGTGTGGTGTAATCCCAGCACTGGGCAGGCTGAGGCAGGAGAATCGCCATCCATTTGAGGCCAGCCTGAACTACATAGCAAGACCTTGTCTAAAAAAAAAAAAAAAAAAAAATCTAAAGAAGCCCAAGTGCAATGAACACAGCAGCTCATTCTATTCAGGTAGGCATCCTGTGGCGGGCTCGCTGGTAAGCTACGCCCACCATGCTTCCCGCTGGCTGTGGACTGAACTGACTTTTTTTTCCTGGTACCTGGAATCGAACTCAGGGCCTGGCACTTGCCAGGCAGGTGGTATGCTGCTGAGCTACATCTCTGGTGCTGAAATGACTGTTTTTGAGGTAGGCTCTCACTATGCAGTCCAAGCTGGCCTTGAACTCATGTGATCCTCCTGCCTCAGCCTCTTCAGTGCTGGGGTTACAGGTGTGCACCACTACACTTGCCTGTGGACTGAATTACACCCCCGCAGAATTCCTGTGTTGGAGCCCTAACTTCCACATGGCGTTTGACAGCGGGGCCTCTGGGAGATGATTCATGTGAAATGACGTCATGAGGGTGGGCCTCCTGATCAGGTTAGTGTCCTTATTAGAGACACCAGAGTGCCAGGAGCACGATGTTGCATGCCTGTGATCACAACTCCCCAGGAGGACGAGGCAGGAGGATTGCAAACAGATGCCAGATCGGGCACTTGTTTTTGTTTCTTCTTTCTGAGACAGGGTCTCGCTATGCCGTTCAGGCTGGCCTTGAGCTCACGTTGTAGCCCAGGCTGGTCTCGAACTCCTAACGATCTTTCTGCCTCAGCCTCCCACAGATTGGGCAGTTTAGAAAGACCTTGTCTCAAAATAAAAAGTAAAAAGGGCTGGGGGTTCGGGTCAGTGGAAGACCACTTGTATATGAACACCAGACCTTGTGTTTAATCCCGTCCCAAAAATAAGTAAGTGAAATTTCCCTGTTTTTCTTCCCTGTTGTACACAAATAAAGCTCAGTAGTGGAAAGCTACGATGCTTTCCAGTCTCTCACTGCAGCCCTCTGTGCCCAGCTGGCTCTGGTTCTCCTGCAGCTGGTGGTCCCCGGGGCACCTCAGGTCTCCATGTCACCTTTCCATTCCTCAGTGTGGCGGTCTCAGGTGGTAGCAAAGGGCACAGAAACTGAAGCCTTAAGGCCTCTTACAGCCCCAGCTTACGTGGCCAAGCATTACTTCCGTCCTGTCCACTGGTCAGCGCAAGTCAGGGCCCGCTGGATGAGGGACAGGCGAAACACACTCCGTTTTTTGTTTGTTTGGCTGTGCTGGGGATTGAATCCAGGGCCTTCGCACTGAGCCACATCCCCAGCCCAGTTTTACTCTCATGATGAGGGTCTCACCAGTCACTAAATTGCCTAGGTTGGGGTTGAATTTGAGACGCTACTGACTCAGCCTCCTGGAGCGTGTATGTCGGGGGACAGTCATGCACCGCCACATCCAGCTCCCAGGCTCCCAACTTGATGCCCCAATCTGTACTAGACAAGCAAGGACTTTTTTATTTCCTGCTGTGCCCTCAATGCCTGGAAAGTGCCCAACACATAGCACACCTTCAGGAAATGGACTAAATAAACCCAGGAATAAGTAACCCAGGCAGGAAGGCAGGCCAGGTCTGGCCACGCAAGGGCAGTCCGCGCTGTTAGCTGAGCCCAGGCACCTCCTCAATTGTTGACTGACTGACTGACTGACTGACAGGGGTGCTCGTGCTGGGCTGTACCCCGCCCCCCATGCCGAGCCTGGCCCCACCTCTCGTAGCCACGCAGCTCCTCCTGCGCCAGCAGCAGCTGCGCCTTCAGCGCATTGCGCTCCTGCAGCACCTCCTTGAGCTCCTGCATCGTAAAGCGGGGCCGGTTGGGGTCGGTGAGGTCCACCACCATCTTGTCGGGCCCCAGGTCCACCTGGAAGAGAGGACGCCACTGACACAGCTTCCCCAAGCAGGGCTGCAGCCCGCATGGTCCCGGGGACTCAGGCAGTAGCATGGATGTGAGGCTGCTAAGTTCTAAGCGATGTGTCCAAGAAAAGAGCCAGGCAATCCTAGCACTGGGGAGGCTGAGGCAGGAAGATCGCTGTGAGTTCAAGGCCAGCCAGAACTGCATAGCAAGATCCTGTGTCAAAAAAACAAACAAACAAAACAAAAATCAATCCTCAGAAAGTGAATTAATTTTTTTAAAAAGCATGGACTCCAAGAGACGTTTGCACACCCATGTTCACAGCAGCAGGACTCACAGCAGCCGCAGGTGCATCACACACGGATGGACAAACAGGAAACAGGGTGCAAACCCAGTGGAATATTATAGGGCCTTAAAAAGGAAGGATATTCTGAGACATGCCACAGCATGGGTGAACCTTGAGGACTTTACACTAAGTCAAATAAACCTGTCAATGCTAACCACTACTATGCCTCCACTTTAGGGAGTACCTAGAGTCATATGGACAAAAAGTAAGCCAGCCATGGTGGAACCTGCCTACAGCCCCAGCGACTCAGGAGGCTGAGGCAGGAGGGTCAACTGAGCCCAGGAGTTTGAGGCCAGCCTGGGCAATACAGCAAGACCCTGACTTTAAAATTAAAAACAAACAAACAAACAAACAAACAAAACACCCCAGCGTGTGTGGGATGGTGTCACTTCCTGTCCTGGAAACACCATCTGCCACTTCACGATTTTCTGCCATCTCCTGGCCAAAATGACAACCAGTGAGGCCCATCTTGAAGAGACTAGAGCAGAAGCGGGTAGAGGCAGATGCAATTACTGAGCAGCGAGTTGCCCTCCTGGACAGAGCAATTTTGCAGGCAACACTGAGAGAAAACACTTCGAGTTGAAAACTAAACTGTAGGAAGTGACTGGAGAACTGAAACAGAGTTAATTCAGGCAGAAATTCAGAATGCAGCGCAGCAGATGCCTCAGTCAGTCCGCTGCGAGCCAGTTCTGCGACTGCTCCAAGCGCGGGGCAGTCTACACCAGTAACTGTCGCCTGGTGCCAAAGAACAGGTAGAACAAAGGAGGAGGAGAAGAAAAGAAGGTGAAAGAAAAAAACGGAAAAGAAAGGAGAAAAAGCAGCAGGAGGTGCCGCCTCTAAGCCAACCGATGCTTCCCCTCTGGCTCTTTGAATGGGCTGCGTCATTAGCGCCGAGAAGCAGGTGGAGAAGACTCAGAGGTTGAGAAACGGCCCGAGCACGGCTGTGAGTGTCTGGCGAATTGTGTTCCTCTTGAGCAGATGCAAAGTCTGATGGCGCTTTTGCTTTGCAACTTGAAGCCTGCAGAGATGGCTCCTGTCTCACGCAATTCACCAGAGAAGGCTGAAATCCTGGCTCCTCCTTACAGGGTCCCAGACACAGAGTTAACTTGCCTGGCTCCAGAGCTACTTTGGATACTTTCCCTGAAGAGCCTGACAAGGAGCTGAATCCTAAGAAGATTTGGGAGCAGATCCAGCCTGAGCTGTACACCAGTGATGACTGTGTGGCCACAGACAAAGGCGTTCCCTTGAGGGGAAGGGGAAGGGGGAGTCTGCAGGGCCCAGACCATGGCCAAGAGTGGCATCAAGTAAGATCAGACAGTGCCATTACTGGACACACTGAAGAAAACACTAATAACAATAAAAGGAATATGTTTGTCACTTCTTAAAAAAAAAATAACCACAAGTATGACAGTGCACTCTTGTAATTCTAGGCACTTGGGAGGCTGAGGCAGGAGGATCCCAAGTTTGAGCCCAACCGAGGCAATTCATTGATTTAGCAAGACCCTGTTTTAAAATTTAAAAAGGGCAGAAGATGGAACTCAGTGCCAAGGCTCTGGGTTCAATTCCCAGTCCTGCAAAGAT
This sequence comes from Cuniculus paca, assembly GCA_004365215.1. NCBI lineage: Eukaryota > Metazoa > Chordata > Mammalia > Rodentia > Cuniculidae > Cuniculus > Cuniculus paca. The sequence goes on along the minus strand of RJWT010002696.1, from coordinate 10,642 downwards.
AAACAGATAGCAAACAAAAACCCTTCAAAAACAAAAACAAAAGCCCAGAAAGTAGAAGAGTTACGGGGTGGAGGGAAACCGGGCTTCAGTTCTCAAGATGAAGCATTCTGGAGATGGACGGGGTGTATGATCAGCAGCACTTGAATGTGCACTGAGGAAGGTGAAGACGGTAAATTCTGTGTAATGGGTATTTTCTGTGCCACCATGTCCATCCCAATTTTCCTACAAGGAAAAATAAATTTTGGGGGGGCACCAGGGATTGAACTCATGACCTCACGCTTGCCAGGAAGGCGCTTAGGCCACTGAGCTAAATCCCTAGCCCTTGTCTTTTTGAGACAGGGTCTCACTATGCCATTCAGGCTGGCCTTGAGCTCACTTTGTAACCCAGGCTGTTCTCGAACTCACAACGATCCTCCTGTCTCAGCCTCCTGAGTGCTGGGATTACAGGTGTGCACCACCAGGCCCAGCTAGGAAAAATAATTTAAAAATCACCAAAAAGAAAGAAAAACCAACATAGCCTGTTTCAATGAACTATCTAGTGACACTCATCGTTGGCTGTCAAGCCAGGGATATATATAGCTCAGTGGCACAGCGCCTGCTCAGCAAGAGCCAGGTCGTGAGTTCAATTCCTGGCACCAAACAAACAAACAAGAAAAACTGCTAGCTCTCTTCATCCACGCCCTCTTCCCCAGCCCCATTCTTGGTCTTGGCCCTAGAGACTGAACCTAGGACCCGCAGACTGACCTCCAGGTCCAGCCCTTTTTATTTATTTATTTTTGAACCTGTCTCACTCTCTAAATGGCCCAGGTTGGGCTCCAACCTGTGATGCTCCTGCCTCAGCCTCCCACAGTGCAAGGATCCAAGGCACTCGCCACGACGCCCAGCTCCTCCTCCCACGTCTTTCCTGTGGTTTCCATGAAAATGTGCCATTTCATCTCCTGCCCGATGACGCTGACCACTCGGTCCCACACGGAAGCCACCCGGCCCCTGTGCTGACCATGGGGCTCCCTCCCCATGTGGTGTGGCAACAGCAGCCATGTGGCTGGGGAAACCCGGGGTGGCCACTTCGCTGTTCTCTTCCCTCCAGAGCCAGGCTATTGCTGAGGACACTTAGTCATCTCTCGTGATCGGCACTGACGTGGACCAACCACCCTGGAAATCCAGCCCCCTGGGAATCAGGGATAGGTGAAACAGAAACTAGAGAGCTGAGCGTGGTGGCACAGAGTCGTATCCCTGCAGTCCAGAGGGTGCTGCAGGCAGGAGGATCGGCAGGCAGGCGGATCACCGCAAGTTCAAGGCCAGCCTGGGCTACAGGGGGTGACCCTATCTCAAAAACAAAAAAAGCTGTGAAAACTTCTGAGGCTGTAATTCAGTGCTAAGTTCCTGGGTTCAACCCCACCTACTGCGGAATGGAACAAAATCAAACTACTTTGTTTCATCAGTCTGGGCAGTGGGGTAAAAAGTTACGTTTTTTGTAAAAGTGGGGTATCAAAGAGTTAAATGCACTACTCGAGTTTATAGTTTGATGATTATTAACATAGCTATATACCTGGATAGCCATACCTGAGGTAAGACAGACAGCATGCCCAGCCCTTTGTATATGTCCCTCTGCACCCTTCCTCCTCCCATTCTGCCTCTTGTAACTAAAGATTGTTTTGCCCGTTCTTGATTTTTACACAAATATATGGCAGATTCTCTTCTGTGCCCGGGTTCTTTCTCTCATTGTAACTGGCATGAAATTCATGCATACCGTTGTGTATGTGTATCAGTGCTCTGTTCTTTTTCATTGTTGTGTGGTATTCCAGGGCAGAAATAGACCACAACTCTGCAAATCTATTCTGGCAGGGGAGATGGCACACTCCTGTAATCCCAGCTACTCAGGAGGCTGAGGCAGAAGGCTCACAAATTGGAGTCCAGCTCGTGTATCTTAGAGAGAGCTTGTCTCAAAATAAAAACTAGAAAGAGGAAGGATGTAGCTCAGTGCTACAGTAGTTGCTTAGCATATGGGACCTGGGTTCAATCCCCAGCATCAAAACAAAACAAAATCAAACACCAAAAAAACAAAAAAAACCCCTATTCTGTTGCATACAGATTATTTCCGGTGTGACACAATGATGACTACAGCTCTTGAACATGTCTTTCTGTGGTCACAGGCACAAATTCCTCTTTCTCAAGGTACGATGCCTGTTGGGCAGCAGCAGCCTCTAATGAGCGCCTGTCAGACATTCAGATTCCAAGGTCCCATCTGGGCTCTGGGGTCGGGACACCGGACAGGGACCAGCCCGGGTGGGTGCCTCTGACACGTTTCGGATCTGAGGACTGGGTACCTGCCCTGAATTTGCTTGTTTGTGACACGGCCTGGCTATGTAGTCCACGCAGGGCTTGATCTCACTACGTAGCCCTGGCTGGCCTCGACCTCGCGGCGCTCGTCCTGCCTCAGCCTCCCGAGAGCGCGGGGACCACGGGGCGCGAGGACCGTCCTCCCCACTCACCTGGCCGCCGGCCGGGGTCGCCCCGCTGCGCAGCGCCCGCACCTCCTGCCGCAGGCTGTCGCGCTCCAGGCGCAGCGCCTCTGCCGCCAGGCCTCCCTCGCTCACCAGCGCCTCGAGCAGCTCCAGGACGCGCACGATCGTGAACTGCAGCTGGGTCACGCGGGGGTCGCTGCCCAGCGCCATCAGCTCGCGGCCCACCACGTAGGAGATGTCGTACACGTCCTCGGCCGTCAGCTGCAGGGCGCTCTTGCCCAGGGCGCCCTCGGGCCCGGGCTCGTCCTCGCCGTCCTCCCCCTCGTCGCCGTCCTCTCCCTCGTCCTCGCCCTCCTCGCGCACCCGCGGCTCCTCCATAGCCCCCTGCGCCGAGGCCGCCCGGCCTCCACTTCCTGCCGGCAGCAAAACTTTCCGCCGGGCAGAGCCCGCCGCCCAATCAGCGGCGACTCTGCACGCCCGGGAGGCGGAGCCGCCCCGCCCCGCCCCTAGTAGCGGTCGCGTCTCCATGGAGACGAGGGGGCGGGGTTCCAGCTGCCCGGGGAAAACAGGATGGGAGGGAAAAAAACCCACGCGATTTTTTTTTTTTTCCGCTGATAAACTCAAACTTTCCAGCCAGAGAATTTGCATCGTGCCGGGCCTAGTGGCCCAGGCCTCTCATCTCGGCACTGTGGGAGGCTGAGGCAGGAAGATGGAAAGTTCCAGCCCTGCCTGGACGACTTGGCGAGTGAGCAAGACCCTAACTCAAAATAAATTTTAAAAGGGCTCGGGAAGCAGCTCGGTAGGAAGGCCCAGTGCTGTAAAACCAAAGTAACAACCGGACTTGCATAGTGGGCGAGGGAAGATCCGGGTCTCTAGAGGACGGTCATTTTTGGAGCATGTAGCAAAACAGAAAACAGCTATTGCTGGCATTGCTCCCAGAACACTTGTCGCCAGGGCTTGTGGCATCTAACTTTGCCGTGACCTAAATACGCTGCGGGAATGAATATCTCCCACACTACTCGCTTTGTGGATTCCTTGGCTCCACCCCCTAACGAGCACGGTAGTCTTGGAAAGTTGATCCTTTGGACCTCAGTTTTGATGGGTTTTCCGCCCATATAAAATTCACCAAGTCAGCTGTGTGTGGTGGCACACGCCTGTAATTCCAGCACTCGGGAGGCTGAAGCAGGACAATTGCTGTGAGTTCGAGGCCAGCCTCGGGTACAAAGTGAGCTCAAGGCCAGCCTGAACTGCCATAGTTAAACTGTCTCAAAAAGACAAAAAACAAAACAAAACAAAACAACAAAAACCCACTAAAGACTAATCCCTCGAGTGCCCCTTCTGAGTCTTTGAGGAAGTGGTGGTTTATTTTTATTTATTTATTTTTGTGGTACTGGGGGTTAAACCCAGAGCTTTCACACTGTGCTACACAACCAGCCCTTTTTATTTTTTTATTTTGAGGCAGAGTATTGCTAAATTGCAGTGTTGCTCGGGCTAGACTCAAATCTGGGATCGTCTTGCCTCAGCTTCCGAGTGCATTGTGGGAGGGGCCAGGTTAGGGATGAATTCGGAAATCAGCATTTCTTCTCCCACCTTAATTCAGGTATCCGGTGTTTTATTTTTATTTTTATTTTGAGACAGGGTCTCGCTATGTAGTCCAGGCTGGTCTTGAACTCACTACTTAGCCCAGGCTGGCCTCCAACTTGTAGCTATCCTCCTGCCTCAGCCTCCCGAGTGCTGGGATTACAGGCATGCACTACCATGCCTGGCTGACCTTGTTTTATTTTTTTGAACTCATGACCTTGTGCTTACCACGCAGGTACTGTGCTGCTGAGCTAAATCCCCGGCCCCTATTTTTTATCTTTTATTTTATTTTTTGGTACCAGGAATTGAACTCAGGGCCTCATGCTTGCCAGGCAGGTGTTGTGCCACTGAACTATATGCCTGGTCTGACCCTGTTTTATTTATTTAATTTGGTAGGGGGAATAGAACTGACCCTGTTTTAAAATTTAAAAAAAAAATTTAAAAATGAGCTGGGGTTCAGTGCAAATGGCTCCATCCCAGCACTGCAAATAAATAAATAATGAAGTCAGTCACCATATAGAAAAACTAACTCAAATAGATTAAAAAATGCAAATGTACAACCAAAAACTATAAAACTCATAGAAGAAAACAAATGAGAATTGCTGCATGTCCCTGGGTTAGGTGACGATTTCTTGGCTGTGATATCCAAAGCACCGGCAACTCAAGAAGTAAAAACTTCTGTGCTTTCAAGGCTACGATCAATAGAGGAAAAGGCAACTAGCTATGGTGGCACACATCTGCAATCCCAGCACTCAGAAGGCTGAGGCAGGAGGATCACTGCAAGTCCAAGGCCAGTCTGGGCTATATAGTGAGTTTAAGGCCAATCTAAACTACATAGTAGGACCCTGTCTCAAAAAACAGACAGATAGTAGAGTAAAAAGGCAACCTAGAGCAGAGGGTGCAGCCAGTGGTAGAGCATGTGCCTAGCATGCAAAGGCCCTGGGTTAGATGCTGAGCACCAAAACAAAGCAAAGGAAAAAAGTCAGGAAATAATGTGTTTATACCAGGTGTGGTAGCGAATGCCTGAAATCACAGCACTCGGAAGGCTGAGGCAGGAGGAGTGCCATGAATTTGAGGCCAGCCTGGGCTACATAGTGAGACCCTGTCTCAAACAACAAAAATGAAATACATTTATGCAAATGTGGAGACATTGGAACTCTGGATACTGCTGGCAGGACTCCCCAAGAAAAAGAGAAAATTTTCTTCTAAGGAGGAGCCAGTCAGCAGTGGGCCTAGGAGGCTGCTGCCAGCAAGGGCAGTGCAAGAAAAAGAAGAAAAAGCTTCAAAGAACATCCCAGGAAGCTTAGAATGGATATTCGCTGGGGGACGGGAGTGGGGTGTGTCTCAAAGTGACATTTCCCATCCCATGCCCTGAATCCCAGTCAATAAAAACAAATCTGCAAAAAAAAAGTGAAAGGTGCAGCTGCTCTATAAGTGTGGCACATCGGCCTTAGAAACGAAGCCTAGGGTTACATTTCACTCCAGCGAGTCCCCTTCTCCAAACATATCCGAAAGAGTCGAAGGCGTGATCTCCAACAGGTGTCTGTACATACTGGTTCATAGCAGCTGTGACCGTTAATGAGAACTGTCAATTGGCTGGGCGTGGTGGGAAGACCTGTAATCCCAGGACTCAGGAGGCTGAGGCAGGAAAACTGCTGTGAGTTTGAGACCAGACTGAGATACACAGGGAGACCCTGTCTCAAAAAACAAAAAATACACGCCAAGTGAGCGACAGTGGCCCAGGGGGTGCATTCATTCACACACAATGTCCAGGAGAGTGAGCCCACAGAGATGGAAACCGGTGGGTCCCCGGCTCGCCCCAACCGCTGCTTGGGTTGGGGCCGTGGGAGGAACTGCTCAAGCCTTCAGGGCTTTGCGGGGCGATGGAAATGTTCCGATGTCAGGTCGAGGTGACAGCTGCACAACTCTGAATTTGCTGAAACCATTGAACTGTACACTCTCAGCAAGTTAATCTACGATGTGTGAGTGAAGACCTCTCACTGCTGTCCTCGGAACACTGCCGGCAGAAAGAAAATGAAATGTGATCTATCTGTCTCTCTCTCTGTCTGTCTGTCTGTCTGTCTGTCTGTCTGTCTGTCTCTCTCTCTCTCTCTGTCTCTTTTTGAGCCAGGGTCTCACTGTGTACTCCAGGCTGGCCTAGAACTCATGGTGATCTTCCTGCCTCAGCCTCCTGAGTAATGGGATTACTGGTGTGCACTATCACACCCACTAACATCATGTCATTAAAATGCCAGGTATAGTGGCATATGCTTGTAATTCTAGCACTTGGGAGGCTGAGGAAGGAGAATCGCTTCGAGTTCAAGGTCAACCTGAGCTCCATAGTGAGACCCTAGATCCAAAAGACAAAAACAAAAACAAACAAACAAAAAGCACCCAGATTCTCAGGCAGGACGGAAGAAGGAGCTTAGTAGCGGGTGGGACCTGGAAGGCCCTGGGCACCTCCAGAAACAGGAGCCAAAAGAAACGCAGTTCTCTATCAGCTGAATAGGAATGTGGGGTGGGGTGCAGTCCGTGTGGAACAAGCCCTCCAGGATTCCAGTGCACAGGACTGAAGACCAGGCTTCAGTGGTGTGGTGTGCGGGAGGGGTCGTCCCGGGCCAGACCCCAGGGGTTTCCATCTTGGCGCTGCCCCTTGCAAGCAAATAGGCATCAGGACAGGCCGGCCAGGTCGCTGAGATGTTTGGCACAGTGTCCGACCCACTATACTTAAAAGACGTCGGCCATTGTTCTTTTGCGACAGGGACTCGCGATGTCCTTTGGGCAGCTGACAGGTTTTTCCCTCGTGCGAGTAAACCCCGCGATCTTCCCGCTTTTTGCGCGTGTGCCAATGCTCCTCCAATCAGCTGTCAACACGTCACTCTGCCCGCCCCTTAGCTCCGCCCCTGTCAAATTCAAAATAAAGCCCGCGGTTTTTTCCCTGAAGCTTCTGTCGGGTGCTTGCTTCTCTTCAGCAACACTGCCGTGCCCTCAAAAAAGACCTCTTTTCTTTCTCTCTGTTGTTTCTCTCTTGCGCCACGGAAGACCAAAGAGTTGGTGCCGTGTTAGACTCGCAGTGGACGGGCCGTTGCTCCTGGGGGTCTAGTCCCCGTTCGAGCTTCCCCGCCACTGCCATTGCTAGCGCCACCCGCCCAGCGCCGGCTCAGCCTCCTCTCCAGGCCCTCACGGTCGGTCGAGCCAACTCCTGCTCCGGGGCCGGGCACGCCCTCACTCGTCCCCCGGGACTTCGCTCCCCCTTCTGTTTCCCCTGGAGACGACCAGTGGACACGATTGTTGGAACCTCTACCTGAACGCACTCCTGTGGCGGGTGACCTGTTTTCGTGGCTCACCCCTAATTTGGCTCATTATGGGAAATACTGATTTCCTATAAAAAAAACATACTCCTCTTGGATGCCTCTTATGCCAGTTGGGCCCTTTGGACCTAAAGCAAGTAATTAGACCAAAACAACTTATTTTCCTCTGCCAAACTGCTTGGCCTGTGTACCCTCTCGACAATGCTGAGCATTGGCCAGAGGAAGGTACTTTTCATTATGACACCATTAGGAATCTAGATAGCTACTGTTATCGGAACAGCAAGTGGGAGAAATTCCCTATGTTAGGACTTTTTTGAGCTCTGGGCACATCCCAACCTTATTCAGTCCTGTAAAGTGACTCAAATCCTTTTGGCTCGCTCCACAGGCTCTCCTCCCCTTTCCACTCAACACGGTTCCCGGGATCTCACCCTTTCTCTCCCTGATCCTATCGGTGAAGTCCTTTCCATCCTTCCTCCTCCATACCCACACAAAGCCTTGGCCCCGGCCTTCATCGCAATCCCCCTCTCTGGCCAATCCTCAACCTTCTTCCCCCCTCCTCCTCCTTCATCGTTATCAACCTCCCCCACCCCGCGCCTCCACCACATTCTCCCGCCTCGCCCCCCCTTTCAACGCCTTCCACCTCCTACAACAGTTGAGGCCCCCCGACCCTCGGCCAACTCCCTACCATCTCTTTGTCCTCCCCTTCCACTTCCGCCTTCTTTTCCCTCTCCTTTCCCATCTCCGCCATATCTTTCCATCCCACAGCCTCCTTCAACTTTCGCACACTCCGCCCATCCTCCCCCCTCACACCACCTCACTCCCGCCCTGCCAGCCTCCTATCCCTCCTCCTCTCCTGTCCATCGTACACATTCTCATAGGGCCCTCCCCCCACCTTCCTCTGTCCTCACCAACCAGATGTCATCTTTAACCCCTCCCAACTCCTCTGCCTCTGCCCCTCAGCCCTTCCTCCCGCTTAGTGAATTTGCCAGTACTGAAGGTCTTGTCCGTGTTCATGTTCCTTTTTCTAGAGCTGATCTCTCACACATTTTGCACCATGTAGGCTCTTTCAGTGAAGACCCTTTTCACTTCACAAAACAACTCAAATTCATTTTTCAGGCATATAAATTAACTTATGAGGATATTCAAGTTATTCTTTCTGCCACCCTCTCTGCCTCTCAAAAATCAGAACTATGGCAAGCGGCTCAGGTGATTGTGGACGAGAGAGGTGAGTTCAACCAAGAGTTTCCTCTAGGGGTGATGGCTGTTCCCAAACAAGACCCCACATGGAGTGGTCAGCCTGACCCTGATGGCTCCAACCATAGAGCCCAAATGATTAATGTTGTATTCAGGGCCTCCGCAAGATTTCTCGCAAACAGGTTAACTATCAAAAATTACGAGAACAAACCCAACTTGCAGATGAAAACCCGGTGGCATTTATGACTCGGCTTATAGAGGCCCTTACTAAATTTACTGATATGGACCCTGCAATGCCCAAGGGAATTATTCTACTTAACTCTCATTTCCCAGGCAGCACCAGAAATACAAACCAAATTTTAAAAATCTAATCTAGGCCTTCGGTCCCCACAAAAGGATCTCTTAGATGCATCCTTCCATGTTTTTAACAATCGAGAGCAACAATTTAAACAGGACAAACTAGAAGAACTCAAGTTACAAGATAAACAGGATTTAGAAAAAATTAGACTTCTGAGCCAGGCCTGGCGACGTCAGCCTGTAATCCCAGCACTCGGGAGGCTGAGACAGGAGGATCGTTGTGAGTTCAAGACCAGCCTGGGCTACAAAGTGAACTCAAGGCCAGCCTGAACGGCATAGTGAGACCCTGTCTCAAAAACACAAGGGCCAGGATTTAGCTCAGTGGCATAAGCACCTGCCTGGCAAGTGCAAGGTCATGAGTTCAGTCCCTGGTGCTGCAAAAAAGAAAAAGAAAATTGAAGCTAGACTTTCAAACCTTGAAGACAGATTTGCAGCTTGTGATCGTGAAAGGAAAGATCTCTTCAAAATAAGAAGGACTCAGGAAGTAACAATTCAACAGTTGTTAGATAACTCAAAGAAGTATAACTTAAGAATTAAAAATGTGAGTGAAAAATCAGGGGTCAAGACAAATGACATCAGAACCTTATTTACAGAAATAATTTCAGAGAACTTCCCAAGCAAAGAAAAAGAAAGTGATATTCAAATAAGTGAGGCATATAGAACTCCAGCTAGTCATAACCAAAACAAATCTACACCCAGACATATAATAATCAAGATTCCAGAAATTCAACTCAAGAACAGAATATTAAAAGCTGTTAGAGAAAAGAAACAGATCACCTATAAAGGAAAACCCATCAGAATCACGGCAGATTTCCCAACACAAACCATCAAGTCAAGAAGAGGCTGGAGTGAAGTAATGCAAGTCCTGAAAACAACTTCCAACCCAGACTCATGTACCCTGCAAAACTTTTTTTCAAAATTAATGGAGAAACAAGATACTTCCATGACAAAGAACAACTCAAGGAATTCATGACCACCAAACCAGCCCTACAAAGAATACTAAAGGACATTTTAGAAAGAGAAAAAAAGGACCACAGTCCCAGGAACAACAGCAGAGGGGGACCATCAAGTGGGGCCAGTTGATTGAATGGAGAGGAAAACTAGGGAGCCAATGGCAGGAAAATAGCATGGCAGAGACAACGCAGTGCAAGAGGGCCTCAATGCACCAATAGAAAGAAACACAGGCAGAGTGGATCAGGAGACAGGATCCATCAATATGCTTTATACAAGAAACACATTTAACTAGAAAGAAAATTCGTAGACTGAAAGTCGAAGGAGAGAGAACAATGCCCTAAGTGACAGGGAGCCAGAAAAAAAGTAGGGGTAGGCTGCCCATTAATTGCAGAACAGATAAGAAAGACATGGTATTTTATGTGGTGGAAACCTACTCAGCTATAAAGGAAGATAATCTCAAGGCTCTCGTAGATGGATAGAGGCAACTTGAGATCATGCTCATGGATAAAATGGTTCAGAGTCACATGGGTGAATTTTGCATTGCCTCTCTAGTATAACAAACTAAAGGAGTTAGTGAGATCCAAAATGCACAATACATATTGGGAAAGTCAAAGGGGAGGAACTATCTAAAAAGGGAAGGAAGTGGCCACTGTTAATCTATTATCATGATTTGAAACTCATATTGTCTTCATTGTTCTGATTAGTTTCATTTTATTCTAATTTGTTTGATTTTATTGTATTTGATGGCATGGAGAGACTTTTTTTTTTTTTTTTTTTTTT
>RJWT010002695.1:0-39196 GCA_004365215.1 Cuniculus paca | reverse complement strand
AGAAGCTCAAATGAGACTATGTATTTTGGGTCATTCCAGTGAGAAAACTGAAAATGCATAGGCTGATTTTCCAACCAGTTTCAACTCAATGGAAAAGATGATTTTCTACAGATCTGAGTCATCCATCAGTGGAACGAATTTTTGGAATGTACTTTTTTTCACTGTGATATTCAAGAAAACAATAGACAGTCACTTATAGATAATTGAGGATTAATGTATTTGAAAGGTTCTTTCAAATCTGAGAGCCTGTGATTCCGTGACTATCTGAGCAAATATTTTGTAGACATACTAAATGTATTTTATAATCTACATGTATCAAATCCTGCCTTCTGCAGGTCTTTAGGGTCTCTTTATCACCTTATATCAAAGGTTACTTTATTACAGAAACCATCCTATATGAAATATCACTCCTACAACCTTCTTGTTTACCCCTTTACCCCCTTCTGTTTTTCTCCACAGAACTTCTATCTAATATGTTCTGTATTTACATGTTCTTTATCTACTATCTGTCTCTCCCAACTAAAATGTAAGTTCCATGAAGGAAGACACAATGATAGTGTTGGTCACTGTTCCAAACCACCAATTAAATTAGAATCTGATATGTGTTGTGGGTTTAGTAAATTTCAAGGAATTTAAAATTTAAACATTATGTTCCACAAACATGTCCTAATAAAAGGTAAATAAATTTTTAAAATGAAAAAATATATATCTATTATTACAAACATAAAAGAGAAAAAACAAAATTCCACTATTTTTTACATAATTACGTACCCTAAAACTTGCATAGCAGTCAACATGTCTTTTTGCCTAGTACATAATTATTAAAACAATGAATATGTGTCATAACTTATGTATATTTTCTCTTCTTTTAAAAAGGTTTTTTACATAACTATAATTATTCTTTTTATCTAAAATGTCATTATAAAACTGAATAACTCATTTCACTTACTATATTTGGCTTTCATATCTTACCATTATAGTTTAAAAATCACATTTGTTTTCAAATAACAGGTGAGCCTCCACTGATGCTACCCAAAAGTTATGGTACAGGCTATAAATAAAGCCAATGAAGATAATTATCCTGATCACCACCCAATGTAAATATGAATGAAAATATCATAATGTACCTTAAGAATATGAAAAATATTATGTCTTCAAAAAAGAAATTTTAAAAAAGGAACTCATTTTAATCTCATCATGATTTCTCATTAGAATCACTGAAAAGTGTCATAGTTATTATTGGAGGTAGAATACAATAATGAGTTAAAATAAAAATATTTAGCCGAATCATTCCTACAAAACAGCTATTAGAGGGCTTACACTTTTCAGTGTCAAAACATACTACAAAGCTATAGTAATTAAAACCATGTGGTATTGCCATATGAATAGAAAGATAGGTCAAAGGAACAGAAATGACTTCAGAAATATACTCCTACATCTATAGTCAGTTAATTTTCCATAAAGATGCCAAGGCAATTTAATAGGAGACAGTCTTTTCAATAAATAGTGTGAAGATAACTGAACATTGGTATGTAAAAGATAAAGTTACATGCATACTTTATGCACACACACACAAATTAAGTCAAATGCATAAAAAGTCTAAACATAAAAATCTAAGATTATAAAACTATTAGAAAAAAGAAGTAAACCACTGAGGCCTTGGGCTAGGAAATGACTTAACTATAACAACAAAATGCTAGCAATAGAAGAAAAGTGGTGAATTAGACTGCATCAAAATTAAAAACACTTGCTATTCAAGAGACACTAAAAGACAAGCTACAGAATGGGAAAAATATATTTAAATCATATTTCTGACAAAGTACTTGTGTGGAGAATATATGAAGATCTCAGAACTCAATAAAAAGACAGCTCAACTTAGCAATAAGCATAAAACTTAAATAACTTTACAAAAGAAGATATATGACAGCCAATAGTCACAAGTTATGTTCAACATCATTTTACACTCACTAAAATGACTATTGTCAGAAATACAAACAATAGCAGATAAGGATGTAGAAAAATTGGATTCTTTTCTTTTGCTGATGAAAGTATAAATGGTCCAACCATTTTGGAAAGTTCTTGTAGTTTTAAAGAAATAAACTTTTAAAGAAAGTGACTATCATATAACCAGTAATTCAATTCCTGAATGTCTGCCCAAGATATGTAAAAATATATGGCAAGAGACTTGTATGGAAATGTTCATAGCAAAATTATTCATCATCAAATCTTAGAAACAACATAAATATTCAATAATTGATGACTGTACTAATGAAATGTATAGATTTTGCCATATTCACAAGAATATATGCATTAATTACAAATTAGCATCTCTTTAATTTTCAGCTTAGATATGAGTTCCAACACTACCACTTCTTAGCTTTGTGCTCTTAAGCTAGTTACTTAACCACCCTACACCTATACTAGTAAAATATGGGCAATAATATATACTTTAAAGGATTGTGGGATTAAGTGAGATAGAACATGTGACATGCTTAGCACTGGGATAGCACAACATCACTCTTTAATAAATTCTATCTAGTACTACTATTAATATTTTAGTTGAGCATCTAGTGTTTCACTAATGTGCAAAAGGAGGAAAAAGGAAGCTATTTGATGCAGTGGAGACAGATACTTCTGCCCTTCCTACTGTTTGGCTTCACGTATTTTACTTAATCTCTTGGTGTCTCAATTGCCAATCCTGAAGTGAAGATCATGTTATTTATTTCATAGGATTTATGGCTAGGAAAAATGATATGAAAACGCTTCATGAGCTGCAAAGTACAATAAAAGTATGAAGTTCTGTATTATTGTACCTTTATTTCTACTGCCCACAGTATGTTTATAAGAGAACCAAAATAACTACCCATAGATTATTGTGGAGTCATTTCTCAACCCATAAGATTATAATGAAAGAATCTTTTCATGGTCATGGGTTAGTGGCAAATCATTTTCATAAGTTTTATTCCCTTGTAGTTTGAACACAAAGTGGGAAGAACCCTATCTTTCCCTATCCAAAACACTCTTCGCCTGTCCTCAAGAGCTATCTGACTCAGCTAAATATGGCCCTGGCCACTATGTTAATAATCCCTGCTGCTTCTGAGACCTCCATCCACCACCGATGTGACATTCTTTGTGTTCAAATGTCTAGCTGACGTCTGATGCTTAAAACAGCCCATGCTTTCACCCTCCCTGCATTGTCACAGCCCTACATCACCACGCTTAAAAGGCTAGGGCAGCTGCTCCCGGCACCAGTTGCTGCCCAGCCTTCCCCCTTGCTTTCCTGCCTGCCTCTGGCTGCCTTGAATGCCTGCTTCTTCCAGCAACTTGTGGGTCTGACGAAGTGGGGACTATGTCTACCTTTGGTTACAGAAGAGGACTTAGTAAATATGAATCCATTGATGAGGATGAACTCCTGGCCTCCCTGTCAGCTGAGGAGCTGAAGGAGCTGGAGAGGGAGCTGGAAGACATTGAACCTGATCGTAACCTTCCTGTGGGGCTAAGGCAAAAGAGTCTGACTGAGAAAACGCCCACAGGGACGTTCAGCAGAGAGGCACTGATGGCCTATTGGGAAAAGGAGTCCCAAAAACTCTTGGAGAAGGAGAGGCTGGGGGAGTGTGGAAAGGTAGGCTCTTGGGACATTTCCTTGGCTAATCCTACCAGTCATCCCTCACCCTAAACCCAGGCACCTCTGTTTTCTCTAACTCTTATTCCTCATCACTTTAACTTCCTTATAACCTTTAACTTCCTTATAACTTATTTGTACCCATTACTGAAACTATTCTCACGCTGAAATAGGCGTGTAACTCTTGTGATCACACAATGAACCATAAGTAAAAATTCTTAGCTGGAGCCTTTATGGTTGACTTAAAAATGGGAACCTCAAGAAGGCAATAATTCACAAGCAGTATATATGAGTTTAAATATGTTGCCAAAAATAAGTCTTATTTGAGCTATAGTTTGGTGATGCGGTGTAATATGTTTCTGATGCAATTTTTTTTTCAGTTAAGTACATTTATTTCCTGTTGTTTTCATTGCAATAGTGGCTACAATAAAAAAGTTCTGTTTCCAACATCAAGAAGTGTGGGGTGGTAGGAAGTATGCTGGGCTGAGAGTCAAGGGGCCTTAGTTTTAATCTTGCTGTGTCCCTAAGTTGCTAGATTTGAAAAGATTTTCAATCCTTCAGAATTATCTTTTCACCTGTCTTTTAAGGAAGATCAGTAGGGCACTTTGTGTGTGTGCGTGTGTGTATGTGTGTGTGTGTGTGTGTGTGGGCATCAAGAACCCCTTTGAAACTGACAAAGTATAGACCTCATGAAAATTATGTGTGTGTAAATATGCACATACTTTTACCTAGAATTTCAAAATGATGAAAGCCATCTGAGGACCCAGGTTAAGTATGCCTATGCAAATGGTCTCCAAGGATTCATCTGTCTATATGATGGTGATTTTGAGACCAGGAAATGTGCTCATATTAGACCTCAGGTCTACCAAGCTGTCATGTATGTCCCAGTAAACAGTTATGAATTTTCCAAATGAATCATTTCCGGAAGGAAATTCAAAGACTATGCTCTGGGAAAATCATTACAACAGTAAGATGTTAATATATGAAAAAAAGTCCTGACTTTGTGGAAGAACACAGTAGAAAGCAATAATTTAAAACCCCTGCATTCCACTGAAATCACCTAAAATCAAAATGGCTTCTGATCAGTGGCAAGCCCTCTACAGTCTTAATCTAGATGCTGTTAGATAATCTTGATGATAGGTCTGTGGGCTACATTTGCAGCAAGATATGTGTGAACTTTGTGGATGTCAATCATCGCAGGAAGGGCCACTGGGACCAGGCCAGCGCATGCCAAGACCATGGTCACTGCCTGTGCTGGTGAGGTAGAAGGGAAGTGAAAAGGGACACTCATGACCACCCAGGAGTTAAGCCAGTCAATTCCTGCACAGCCATAATTTTAAGTCTTTTTTTTTTTTAATGTGGGAATGAGTGCCAAAAGTTTGATGAAATAGAATATTTTCATGACAGTTACTGAAGAATTTCCTTCACATAAAGAATAA
Source organism: Cuniculus paca (assembly GCA_004365215.1). NCBI lineage: Eukaryota > Metazoa > Chordata > Mammalia > Rodentia > Cuniculidae > Cuniculus > Cuniculus paca. The sequence continues at coordinate 34,135 of RJWT010002695.1, read as the reverse complement.
AATTATCTCCTCATATCTAAGACATGCAGCCAGTATAGCAATAACCCCACAAAGGCATTTTAATGTCACAATGTCATGACAATGGCAGGAACTGAAGGACAAAGCCTGCTGTCAGCTGTTGATGAGACCCAGCTGATCCTGCCAAAGGTTTCGCAGATCCCTGCCAATGGCTTATCTGCCCAATTAGAGAGACTGTCTTGTTGGTGAACTTGGATTCCTTTCTTGGGTGGTTAGCTTTTCTCCCACTCTACTTTCTCCACTGCCCAGCTGTCTCTGTAGTCACAAGGAGTACCTAGCAGAAGGCTGCGGATGGAGGGTGTAAATCCATTCCCACCACAAGGGAAAAATCTCATAGCAGCTGAAAAGGGAGGGAGCCGGGCAGTCCACAAGTGAAGAGCAGCACAGTGGGAACTGGGGAGGAGTTGGGGGTCTTAGTGGTCAGGCATCTGGCTCTGTGAAGTTTTATCAAAATCCTGTGCAACACCTATTGATTGACAGACTTCTGTTCAACTGGGTTCACACAAATGTATGCTGTATTAGAGAGCCAAGGTCCCTGGACAGGTGATGGTCCAGCTTCCTAGCATAGTAGCTGCTGGATCTCAGCCACAGGTGCCAATAAGTTTCCTCTCATTATCTCATTTCCTTCTTAAATTTCTGTACACAGGAACTGAGACTAGGAAATGTTACAAAATGTATTCAAGGTTAACAGTTTATAAGTAGAAGTGAAATTCAAATTAGGCTCTGGTGGCATGAAGACTGTCCTTTTCAAAGTTGTGAGTGCTCAACCAGCAGCCTCAGCAGCACCTGGGGAGCTCTGAGAACTGTGAATTCTAGGGTTCCCCAATATCTTCTGGATGAGAAATTCTGGGGATGAGGATTACCAGTCTGGGGTCTAAGGCGCCCTCCAAGGTATTAGGACACGTAGTGAAATTATGGAGCTAAGAATGACAACTCTTATAGTTTCTTTGAAACCCAGTAGCTTATCTAAAGCCAGTCTTTCTTTATGGGTAAAAACAGGATGGAACTGAGAACTAAGTCTCTCACCTCCTAATTCATGTGATGATTCTGTGGAAGTGATCAAGAGAAACAGTTGCCGTCCCCCCTCACTGCCTCATTTATTCTTCAAATGCACCAGTGGTCACCTCCTCTCTACTACTCCCACCACCACTTCACTTCCATTTCGTCACTGTATCTTTGCCTATCTTCCCACCTCTGTCCCCCAGAGTACCAAGATTAACTCCAGCAGTGGACATAGGAGTTCTAGTTCCAAACTCCTCACAAATAATTTATAAAGAGGGCAAAGTCTGTGTTTTTCACCCTCCTGCCTCCTCTCTTTCTTCCTTCAGATATTCTTCTAGATGCTCCACACCTGGAGGTGACTAACCATCTTACATTACCCAGGACCATCTAGATTTTACAACTCCTTCATCTTAGGAAACCCTCAGGCTCAAGCAAACCAGAACAGTTGTCGCCTTACCCCCATCTGACCTTATTGACCTCATCGGTACTCTCTCCTAGGGCTAGTCCACACTGTGAGCACCTGTTAACCCATGTCAACTTGATCCATTCAGTAAACAAGTATTTGTTGAGGCTCTGCTACAGGCTAACCCCTGGGCAAAGTGATCAAAACAGACAAGGGTCCTGCTTTCTTCCAGTTAATCATCTATTGGGAAAAAAAAAAGACATGTAATTAAAATAATTGTGATAGGTAATTTTTTTGGGGGGGGCAATATTTGGAAATGTATTGCTGGGATAGTTTGAGGGAGTGCCAAAGAAGTCTTTCTGGAAGAGAGAGATGTTCCACGGTGATCCATTTTGCTAACTAATAGGTTTAGAGATCATATTTCTAGTACATTTAGAGTGGGATACAGCTCTTCTAGATAGAGCCCAAAGGCCTACAAAACACTGCAGCGGATAATATTAAAATGTAGCATAAAAATCGATATACCTTGGATTTTAAGACATCCCTATTTCCTCCAAATATGAAAACACACACTTACTACGCACACGTACATAGCCTATAAGGACTGGGATCACAAGAACATTCACAAAGAAATTTAGGGTGCGAGTAAGAACTCTGTCTCCAATTCTTTCTTTCCCCAGCTAATCCACTTCCTCCACTGCGGGACTCCCTCTTTCTCACATATGCCAAGAGGCTGGGCTAGAGACCAACTCCTTTGTGTTGTTGGGTTGTGACCTATAGCCAGCTGCCACAAATGCCTCTCTCTCTCTCTCTCTTTCTCTTTCTCTCTCTCTCTCACACACACACACACACACACACACACACACACACACACACACAATCATCTCCCTCCCCACCCCTGAAGAAGTGATTAAATTAAGACTACTGGTCATCACATCACACGAGTGGCTGACCCCTTCCCCAGGCCATCACTTGGTGCCTGCCACTCCAAACAAGGGGATAACGGGAGGCTATTTTGTGTTACCAACTGGGCAAACAAACCTGGAGACAAGTGCAGTTTTCCAAAGCTTGATCCACATGCCTCAGGCAGCAGCCCTTGGAGAAAACAAACAAACAAACAAACAAACCAAACAAACAGAAAACCCATTTTCAATGCAGAGTACAATCAAAACTTTGGGGAAGAGGGAAGGCTCTAGACTTCAGAAAAACCAAAGAGAAAAGAGTGAAAAGTTTGCAGCAGGGAAAATTGGACTGTATCAGCACTTTCTAGATTTTTTAAAAATTATTTCTAGGGCTGGGGATTTAGCTCAGTGGCCTAAGTGCCTGCCTGGCAAGTGCAAGGTTGTGAGTTCGATCCCTGGTGCCACAAGAAAAAAAAATATTTCTAAAAGAGAAAAAAGGGATCACTTAGACTTCTCTGCACACACAAAGACAAAGGTAGAATGAAGTGTTTACCTAAAACTCTTTCATAATTGATGCATAATAAATAAATTTAAAACGACCAGGCTGGGCAATGACTCATTTCAAGATTTTTTTTTTTAATTTTAAAATTGAAGAATGAATTTTAGGAATAACAGAGGTTAAGAGCAGAATATATTTAGTGAGAGAAAGAAAGAAAGCTTCTCTCAGACAGACAGAAGGGGTCCTGAGTGGGTTGCCCTTATTTCGAGATTTTTTTACCCCTTTATGTTGATCCACATGGGTGGTCAAAATGTAATTAAGAGTGTGGGCTGATTGTCTCTCCTGCCTGGTGATCTGCAGTCTATCTTATTTAACTCTGAGCTTACTGGGGTTTCAAGCTGCTTGCTGAGAAGGGCAGCCTGAATATTTTTCAGTATAGAGATGAATTTGATCTCCCGCTGCTGTCCTGAGCAGCAGTTCATGGATGATGAGTGTCTCCCAGTCCCTGCACCAGGCTCTACCACAGAAATCAAATCCATAAATGTGGAGCAGCAGACGTCTCCCTGTGTTCCGTCTACACTTTGACAAGTGGGGCGGGGAGCCCTTGGCTTCCATCAGATTTGCTTTACACAGCAAGTTTGGGGAAGAATTTTGAACATTAAATAAAGGGAACTAATCAACATGCCATATATTTTTGTTGTCATTTGTTTGGGACAGAAAGATAAGAAAGGACAGAGAACTAGTTCCAGAACAAAAGTTTGGATTTGCTAAAATGTGAGCAAACAAAGGAGTTAAGTAGCATAGAATCTGTGGTCAAGAAGAGAAATACAGTATTTATCAAGTGTTTTCGAAACTCTTATTAAACTGACTTATTCAAATTGACAAAATGATAACATCTTTTCCTTCTGTAGCTTGAATTCTGGATACTCTATGCCAAACAACTGTTTGTAGAAAAAGCTGTTGATGTATGCAGCAAAATGTTAACCTTGGTCACCCAAATGAGAACAGAAGCGGGGCATTGTTAATTTTGTCATTTTAGGCTTCTATGGTACTTGCTATGTGTTACTTTGGTACAAGAATAAAACGTGCTTAAAAATGAAAAATTTAACAATGACACTGTACTCATCAGGTTGCAGAGGAAGACAAAGAGGAGAGTGAGGAAGAACTGATCTTCACTGAAAGTAACAGCGTGGTGTCTGAGGATGTGTACACAGAGGAGGAACAGGAGGAATCCCAGGAGGAAGAGGAGGACGAGGAAGAAGAAGACAGTGAAGAAGAGGAAAGTATTGAAACCCCGAAAGACATTAATGGAACCGTAAACTACAATAGTATCAATTCTGAAAACTCTAAGCCAAAGATATTTAGGAGTCAAGTAGAAAACATAAATTTGACTAATGGCAACAGCGGGAGGAACACAGAGTCCCCAGCTGCTATTCACCCTTGCGGAAATCCTACTGTGATTGAGGATGCTCTGGAAAAAATTAAAAACAATGATCCTGATACCACAGAAGTCAATTTGAACAATATAGAGAACATCACAACGCAGACCCTCACCCGTTTTGCGGAAGCCCTCAAGGACAACACGGTGGTGAAGACATTCAGCCTGGCCAACACACACGCAGATGACGGTGCAGCCGCAGCCATCGCGGAGATGCTCAAGGTCAACCGGCACATCACCAGTGTGAATGTCGAGTCCAACTTCATCACCGGCAAAGGCATCCTGGCCATCATGAGAGCTCTGCAGCACAACACTGTGCTCACAGAGCTGCGCTTCCACAACCAGAGGCACATCATGGGCAGCCAGGTCGAGATGGAGATCGTCAAGCTGCTGAAGGAGAACACAACAGTGTTGAGGCTGGGGTACCATTTTGAGCTCCCAGGGCCAAGAATGAGCATGACAAGCATCTTAACAAGAAATATGGATAAGCAGAGGCAAAAGCGGATGCAGGAGCAAAAACAGCAAGAGGGATATGAGGGAGGATCCAATCTTAGAACCAAAGTCTGGCAAAGAGGAACACCTGGCTCTTCACCTTATTCTTCTCCCAGGAACTCACCCTGGTCATCCCCCAAACTCCCCAAGAAAGTCCAGACGGTGCGGAACCAACCTGTCCCACCCCCTCCTCCTCCCCCTCCCCCTCCCCAAATGCTGCCTCCTCCTCCTCCTCCTCCTCCACCACCTCCTCCTCCTCCACAGCCAGAGAAAAAGCTCATCACCCGCAACATCGCAGAAGTCATCAAACAACAAGAGAAAGCCCAGCGGGCACAACAAAATGGACAGAAAAAGAAAAAAGGAAAAAAGATTAAGAAACAGCCAAACAACATCTTAAAGGAAATAAAAAATTCTCTGAGGTCAGTGCAAGAGAAGAAAACGGAAGACAATTCCCGACCATCTACCCCACAGAGATCAGCTCATGAGAACCTCATGGAAGCAATTCGGGGAAGCAGCATCAGACAACTAAGGAGGGTAAGTAACCCCAGAACAGACACTCGGGAGAAGGCTTAAAGATGAGTCCAACCTCCATTGCAAGGTGGTATCAAAGTCTCCTCCTTCTCCAAATACTCATTAATATTTCAAATATTTTACTGTGGGAGAGCAAGTGTGAGACATCAGGAGCAGGTGCATGAAAGAGCACACTTCCGTATGAGAGGTAAATGCTCAGGCCGTCTTGGCCTCTCAGTCCTGCAAGGGTCAGGACCGTTCTAGGACACCACAACATATGAACAATTCAGTTTTTAAAATGAGAAAATCAGGAAGTATAATCTACTCTCACAAATTGTTGAAAATTTCATAATTGGTTTATAACCCAATTTATAATATAAAATGAGAATATCATGCAGCAATAATCTATTTGAGTTTTTCTTAGAAATTCTGCTAAAGACAGACCTTACATACATATATATTAATTAATTAATTAATTAATTTTTACCTTACTCTTTGTGTTGCTTTATTGAAAGATAATACCCTATTTTTGTAGGTGGAAGTTCCAGAGGCTCTGCGATAAAAGGTCTCTAGAAGACGACTCAGAACTGTTGAGTGGTGTTTAATGAGATGCATTGTGAGATAGTTCAAATATACCTTTAACTTGAAATGTTCCCTGCCTTCAAAGCTAGCCTTACCCGGGAATTCCAAAGAGAATTATAAGAAACAATCAGCATGTTTCTTCTGTAAATATGAAAATAAACTTCTTTTATATGACATGAGATTGATACGGGCAGGGAGTGATGGAAGATCCTCTTCATATCTCTGAATGTGTTGGTGACTGAGTTGTAATGAGTTATAGAAATGTGATATTATTTTTGTAATTCCAATAAATTTGGATTGAAGGTTTATTTTCTTTTTTTAAAAAAAGCCAAACTAATATTTTTCTTAGTTGATACATCTGTTAAGTATGTATGTAATATTTCTGAATATTAAAAATATTATGTTTTCACCCAAAAGTATTTTATTTATTACCATTTTCTTTCCTTGTTTCCTCATGGCCAAGAAAATCTGACTAGATCTCTTTCTTAAAACTTGGAATTCATAACTTCCTAAAAAGACTCTTTTGGTAGTAAAAAGATGGGAAAAGACTAAAATGTGGCTTTCGTGATCCTCAAGGTATTGATGTTAGAGCCAGATTGCCTCAACTACTCCTCATTTCAATGAGTCTGATAGCCAGAAATCAGTTCATTGATTTATTATTAAAATCAACTATTTCTGGAAGGGAACACGTGGAAAGTTAGGAAGTTTCTTCGCAGGGAGGATGTAAGCGCTAGTGCGTGCCTGAAAGGGAAGCCCCTAAGGTTCAGAGCAACCTCGAAGTTAGTGTTAAAGATGCATCAGTGGCTCTCCTTTGGAACTCCCCCAGAACAGACCTTAGTCCAGTGGATTTCAGTCTTTTCTAAAATTAATTAATTAAATTTTGCCTTATACAAATTGTGCTCATGCCAATACAAATACACCTGAGGGCATGGGCTCATGAATTTGCACTCCCAGCTATTAATTTGCTCTACCCTTTGTCATTGAAGGAATATGTGAATTTGAGTAAGAGAAAGAGGTATCAGAGATTACTTTTACTCCATCCTGGGGCTCCTGTGCTAATTTATGAAAGCTATAAATTCCTTCTAAAGTCCTTTGTATTAACTGTGATTAGCGATTTATCCTTTGTGTCCTACAATTTAGAACAGCGGCCTTGGGAAGCAATCTGGGCCATCCATTCAATAATTATTTGCTTCATGAACAGGGTTTTGGATTACCTCCTATCAAGAGGATTGCACTTCACTAGAAAATTTCTTCCATGGTTCTTGGGTCTGTTTCTTCTGGTCTGTTTTCATTGTTCAGCCATCCTCTTACCAAATGAGAAATGACATAATCCCTTACAGAGGATTTCAGAGGCCCTTGGCTAAGTCTGTGCCCCAGCTCCATGTGAGGGGAAAGTCAGGTGAGCAACATTTTCTGTACTAAGTTTCCTCAGGTATGTTTCATAAACTCGAAAGGTACAATCTCCACACAATAGATAAAGAAACTGAGGTACAGAAATGTTAGGGTTGCATGTGAGATAGGTAACTTCTGATGGCAAAGTCCAGGCTCTTCTGTGTCACTGCCCTTCACACCTTCCATCCAGATTTAAATGTCCCCAAGACCACCCATTCTTAGAACCACCATGGAGGTTGCCATTTCCCTTGGATGTGACTTCACTAGTTTTACCTTTCTCCTTTAGTGTTCACAACCATGTTCATTCTCGTTCAAAGAAAGTAAAAGTTTTGATTTTTAAAGCATGCATTGTATGTTTGTGTGTATTTGTGTGTGTGCATGTGTATTTGTGTGTGTGTGCATGTGTGTGTCTATGTTGAGAACAGAAGGTCAAGGTTTTCCTTTGTCCTGACCCTCATGTGTATAAGGACAGGAATTTTCTACACGGAAGGGAAGACTTGCAAGGCAAATGGCTTTCAACTCCACCCTGCTGAGGCTGAGTAGCAAATGTTTGCTGACAAATTGGTCACTGGTAATACTGTGCAGGAGTCCCAGACATGGGATATGCAGCAGCCCTCCTGAGTGAGGAAGAAATGGCCAACCCTGGTGTTGTCAGGAGCCAGCAGGGATGGGGAGACTGGCTATGGTTTTTCCTTGGAAGTGTGCGGCAAGAGACTTATTTTCTCCTTTGCCTTATAAGGGGCTGCCTTTGTGCTTTAGGAGAGTGTAGATTGCGCTCACCAGGCACTCATAAAGTTTCAAGAAAGATCCAGACACTCACATGCAATCCACAAAGCAAATACTGTAATACTCATAATAAGACATGTGTAATATGCTCAGACACTGACTGAGTACCTTCATCATTGAGGAAAAACTTTTCCAGGGTATGTTATGCAGAATCCAGTACCATGACTACACAAAGTCACAGGGCATTGTAATAATCAGTAGTCAACTTAGTGTGGAGAACCACCAGGATGACTCTCCTTGAAAGAAGAGTATGTCTCCACTTTGGCTAAACCTGGTCCTATTTTCATATATTGATATGTGCAGAGCTAGCTGGGATATTTCTTTATTCTCTCAATTGGCTTTAAGCAATGCAAATGGGTCTAGCCCAGGTGCTGATGTGTAGTCTTTAAAGCAATGTGACAGGTCAGTGATGAGCACCCCCTGCAGCACCCAAGTAGTATGTGTGAACTAGGCCAAGAGATGCCACACTGTTGGCTGAGATTGAGCCTTGCAAAAAGAGGCTATGATGTCTCAGGGTATGAAAATAACACATCAAAGCTGAAGCACTGACCCCAAAACATTAGATATTCCCTCAAATTGTGTTATACCAGATTACTCTCTTTCTCTCTCTCTCTCTCTCTCTCTCTCTCTCTCTCTCTCTGCATATTGCAGAGAACTATCTTGCTTCCCACCTGGCTCAGCTCACAGTGTTCATGTATTTCTTGCCATTCTCACACATTCATCCCTGAGCCACCCCTCTCTTCACAAATTAATATAACCTGGGTTTGGCCCTGAGTGGAGGCCTTGACTCTGGTTAACCATTGTTCTAGCTGGACTTAGGACTCTTTTGGCTCCCCACAATTATAAATATGCTTAGTGTCTTTATTCTCACCAAGGATTGCACTGGAAGGGATAGACTGGAATTACTTAGTGGAATTCCAATAACTTTTCCCTGAGATTACAAATATGAACTCTTCTGGGCCTTGATGAGGTCAAGGAGGCCTTTCAATAACATAGGATAGGGATCCTAGTTCATCCTTCCTGCAAACTCACAGAGCTGGTAGAAAACTATCTGGTTCATCTTCTATAAAGAGCTTTCAACTCACTCGTGGAAAGCCTGGCCAAGATCAGATGAAGTGTTTATAGACTATGATTTATATGTGCACGGTGATCTCTGAAAATACACCTTATCCTGATTGAAATGGGGCCAGAGCGTGGAGTCTCACTCTACTTCATGGGTCCTGTGGTCACAGGTATTTAATAACCCAGTGTCAGCAGGATCTTGATTTAACACTTGCCCTGAGGTCATTACTACCAGTGAGTGAAAGGAAGAGAATAGCAAGCGACAATGTGTATACTGAGATGATCTGAAGATGGGTAAATCAGTATTTCTTGAAAAGACCTCCTAATTACTTCCTTCATGATAAAGTTAAAGCTATCTCTTTGTTTCTGTGAAGCTCTTAAAGGGGGCTTTATTTTCATTAATCACCAAATAGCACGATACAAAAAGCTAAGAAATGATGTAACACTTGCAAAGTTTCGAAATATGCTACTCTCATTGAAGCACTAAACTTCCACAGATGTTTTCTGTGGAAAATATCTACCATGCTCCAGATACTCTTCTGGACCCAGGAGATACACAGTGAACCGAGGAGATAAAGCACCATCCTCATGCACCTTCCATTCTAGGGGCAAGCAAGGAGCTTGCAATTCCCCTTGATGCATTTGGGAGTTTATTTATCCAGTGGTTCTCAATATGCGAGGCACTATGCTCCATGCCGGTGAGACCGAGTTGAATTAGAGTGTTCTTCACCTCAGAGCATTGGGAATCCTAAAGAAACTAACCCTTCTAAAGGAGTAAAAGCTCTTTGCAGTTGATGAGCTGTACAAAAATAGGTGTTGAATGGATTTTGCCTGTGAGCCAGTCTTTATCATAGACCCTTGACCTAGAGCAGATACAGAGTACCAGGCAGCTTATCAGAGAAGGTGACATTGAATGTAGACTTTTAAGTCATAAAAATAAAGAAGTCTAATGACAGGGAAGGACATTTCAGTTCGATGAAACGGGGTGTTATATAAAATGGCTTAAAAGTAGAATTTAACATGGGGATCTAGCTCAGTGGCCTAAGTGCCTGCCTGGCAAGTGCAAGGTTGTGAGTTCAATCCCAGGTGCCACAAAAAAGAAAAAAAAATAGAATTTAATGTAAAGTAATTATGTAAAAATAACAATTTGTTTAAAAGTTAGTATTTTAGTGGTGGTTTTTCTTTAGTATTGATAACTTTAGTGAGTTAAGAATAGGACTTCTATAATTTTTGTGTGGCTTTTCTTTCTACAAAAATAGTATGTAATCATTTAAAAAATTAGACCATACATATAAGTAAAAGAATGTAAAACTACTATATTTCTATCCATATGGAAGAACTACTGGTAGTATAGCTATGAATTTATATACATATATAAATATCTTTTTAAAAGCCTTATTAATGCATATCCTTATTAACACACTTATAACTATTTTTTCTATAAAAGGGAATGATAACTCACACACCACCATTAACTCACATTTAAGCAATTGTTGAATATTTAGATTATTATGATTAGTCCTTTCGTGTTGAGTATTTTGGATGTTCCAGTTCGTTCCTTTTGGTTCCTTTAATCTTTGACTTTTCCCAAAGCCCTTAGAAATGATTGGATGAAAATTCACAGCCGAAAATCCGACTCCCTAATAGAGTTGTGAGGCATCATTGTGGTATGCTAAAAACAGAAAATTAAGTTTCAACAAAATTGACATGTTTACCAAGTTCCTCTCAGCCAAATTATATGCCTATCTGAACTAAAGAGGCAAGAATCAATAAGTGCATTTCAAAAAGTGGGTAAAATTTTCTATATCTGAAAGAAAAAAGTAGAAGGGCTAAAAATCAAGGAACTTGTCCTGAGCAAGTATAAGCTAAGGAATGTACACTCAACTATGAATGCCCTAAGAAGCACCAAAGGATCGTAAGTGGGGGAGTGGCTTGGTGTTTATGTAGGTTTTGAAAGTATGGCTTGTGTAAACGAGAGAAGGGTGGGTGCAGTGAGGCCCTGGCGTTGGCAGGAAGATCAGCTAGGACACTCTTGCAGTGGTCTAAGAAAGAAGCAATGCAGAACTGAGATGCTGTGTGGGTGCACATAGGTTGGAACCCATAGAACGAGACCAAAAAAGCATTGACTCTGCAGAGTTTAGTTAGTAATTAGTTGGAAGTTGCAGGGGGCAACAAAAGATGGGAGTTTATATTGACCCCACAATCATGGTTGTGCCACTTGAATAACCCAAAAATGACACAAAATCAGATAGGCAATGTAGTAGGTGCCAGTAGCGGATGAGGAAGACAGGTTTGGATAAAAAAAAATTGTATCAGAGATGCTAGACTGTGTACATCTAGTCATGAGGAAAGGATTGTCCTGAAAGTAAGAATTCTGAGTCATGGTATGAGTGACATTTAGAGACAAGGGTTTGGATAATAAGGTCATCAGGAAGAATGTGGAGAACAGACTGAGTATGAGCAGAGGAGGGTAGGAGAAATCAGAAGAAAGAAACATTTCAGAGAGCCGATAAAAGGAATAGTGAATAGCATAGAACGACTTAGTAAGTCCTAGAGCTTGTATGTTCTCTGAACTGTTGACCTTAGTGAAAGCAAGGTCATAGGAGAGTGGAGATGGAAATCAGATTGTAGGTGTAAAGTGGCACGACTCACCAAAATGAAGAGCATAGTATAATGCTTTAAAAAATGAGTATGTTGCTCTAGTTAAGAGTGGTGGGTCCACAGTGTCTCTGGATGAAAAAGAGACACCCTGGTATATCTTTTTTACTTGACATGAAAGAAATTTTTTCACACACACATGCATGCATACACACACACAGGGTCAAGCATGATATGTCGATGTTTCGGCTAATTACAGGCCACACATACAGCAGTGATTCCATAAAATAGCATTTCCTAGTGATGTCAGCTATCTTCATTTGTGTAAGTACACTCTGCTGTTCACACAAGAATACAATTTCCTAGTGACTAGTTTCTCAGAACATGTTCCTCCCCATGGGCTTTGCATGACTATCAATCTTCTTTATCCTTCCTTCCTTTCCTTATCTCCTTCTCTCCACTGCCCTCCCTTTTATCCTTCCTTCCTTCCTCCTTCCTTCCTGCCTGCCTGCCTTCCTCCCTCCCTTCCTTCCTCCCTATTTATCCAGCTATCTATGGATAGATAGAAACCTGTATCCAAGATCCAGAAAAAGTCAGTATGAAACCTCATTTCATTTGTGGGGCCCAAAGGCTTCTACAAGCTTATTGAAAAATTCCTGGACGCTGGGGTAAGGAATGGAGGTTTAGCAGTTCATGGTTTTGTCTGGTTCCATACTCTAAGCGAGTATATTTTAAACCTCTGATTATAGTCCCTATTTCAAACCGCACTGACCCTATGGACCACATTTACTGACCTCACTAGTCTTCATTTCTATAGATTCAATATTGCACGAAGATTCGGGACATGAAAGTGGTGTTGAAATTATAGCAACTTAACTAATATCAAACTGACCTGAACTGCCCGCTATTAAAAATCTGCTGGGTGGCACTCCAACAGAGATCCCCATCACAGTGGGCTATTTTATCCCATGTTATAACCTGTATTTTCTTCTCTTTTCCTCTCATGATTCTGCCTCATTATCACTTTCCTAGATTACCATTGGGAATTCCTTTTTTTTTAACTGTGCTATGCACAGCAAATTCAGCTCTCTATCCTCTTCCCAAAGGCAGCTCTGGCTCTACCTCTTCATATCCAAACTGGTCAATGTGGTCAAAAGATCAGAGGGATCTTTTTAAGAGAAGCCATTCTAAAGTCATAATTGTGAAAAGGTTTTCTCCTCTCGGCAAAATGGTACTCCCTTAACTACCACAAAAGCCTTGGCGAGTCATTCACAATCCATTACCTGGACCATTGTATTGCTGCTATTTCTGAGCTGGTTTCTGACTTCATTCTGTTCAATTCTAATTTGTCTTCAATATTACAGAGTAATAATTTTCCAAAGTGCAATTCTGATCACACCAATTGCCTGCTTAAAATTCATCAGTGTTGTAGTCTACAGAACAAAGTCCTAATTCTTTTGCACAGCAAAAGGAATGTTTTTGGGGGGCCTTATTTTCCATTACTTGTCTGTTAACTGCTGCCTAAACCATTCCAAGCAACTTTCAGTTCACAGAACAAGTGATGCATCTATCTTGATACACACCTTTTAACATACCATCCTACTACCTGTTTGGGATTTACTTCCCACTCTTTCCATGTGCTTAGTGCCTATTCATCTTTCAAAGACGTTGACAGATGATAACTTACTGATCCAAGGAGATGGGGAAAGACATCTTTGGAAAGGGCGTTTGTTCTTTTCTATACTCTCCCTACAAAGCTCATTCAAATCTCACGATTCCCTCTTAACTCTAGCACAAATCCCATCTCTACAATTTCAACCCACTCCTTCAAACCAACATGCACCTCAGACACAATGTGTTTAAAACAGAACTCATTTTGTGCTTCTCACAGTTGCTCCTATTGCATCCAGTCTTGCCTGTGACTCACTAGTCTTCCCTGTCTGTACACTTCTGCTTTCCAGTGGACAGATTAGCTGTCTTTGATTTCCATACATTCAACATTTACAAGCTCTAACATAACACTTGCTGCATGAGCTTATTAAGAATTTTAACCACATTTGATCTTACTAGTATCTCAGGGTCAAATACATTCAGTAAGTATTTGTTGAATGAACAATTCCTATAAAAGACACTGTTCACAATATAATATCTTGATAATAGCATTTTCACTTCTGCTAGCAAACAACTCTGGTTCAACACCTCTAGCCAATATGACACAGATCTTGCTCCTCACACACCAACCTGCCTTCCAACCTTGGTTGTGTTCAGTCTTTTCACTTGGGAATGGCCCTATCCTGTCTTTGGGTCAATGAGCTACTCATCTATCAAGTTTCATTTCTGTGGAACTTATCTGTTACATTCTTCCCTCCAAGTCTTAAATCTTATTCATCTTCTCTTTAATAACAATACAATTTTTTTGCATTATGCTGTTTGTACAGTCTTTATCTTCCATTAGATTGATATTTGGAGATCAAGCACTATATCTTTGTGCATTATGAACAGTAAGGACTCAGCACCTATGTTTCAACACATGGAGATGATTAGCTATTCAATGAGTAGATTTGATAGTCTCGCGACTCTTCCCAGTTTGTTTCAAAACCTTTTCAGTCATATATTTAGATTTGCAAAAACTTAGGTATGTAATTGAAAGTATACCAATGTCCTCTCACTAAAGGAGTAGTCACTAGTGCAAACTGTTAAATTTCTCTCTTCCTGAATTCCAGATGATCTATTAATCACTGTTACCTGAACACCACAGAGCATCTCAAGTTATTCTAAATTATGATTTGCAAGCTGTCTTTTGTGAAGTTATTCGGAAATAATCTTCCTTCAGTCTGGGAGTGGGTGGTGCCAGCCCCCAGGTTAAAGACAAATACATTCACGTGCACAAATAAGCTGGTGAATCGTAGCTCACATGGGTGCTTTATGTGGTAACAAAATTAGAAAAAGAAGTTTTTTTTTTTTTTTAATTACATTTAAGAGGAAGAGTCAGTCAGAGGAGAAATGCATTTATTTACGCCTATTTGCAAATGTTTTTCTGGAAGTTACACTTCAATCTTCTGCAGCTCTTGCCTTTGCAACATGTCACCAGTGGGAAGTTGTTCAGGCCAGTCACATCAAGAAAACAACACAGCCAAGACAGCAAGGTGTACAAACCAGCATCTTATTTATTTTTCTCTAAATTAATGCCAAGAATTTTAGGAAACTCTTTGCAGGAACCACAGAAAACCTAATAGGAATCTTGACCTGTCAGAACTTATTGGAACAAATTTTTAATTTTTTTCTTTCTCCAGAAAGGCTAATGTGAGCTGCTTTGAAAGAAATGCAATTTAAAACAAAATTAAGCAAAAAACAAAAACCAAACCAAAAAAAAAAAATTCAGATCATTCTTGACATATGCAGATTAATGTCACCATTGGTTAAAACAAATGAATGAAGCTAAACCTATATAAAAGGTCACAGTGAGTTGCTAACAATTATGAAATGCTTAAGAAGACACATTGGTAGAGATTAAATTTATCTAGAAGACTGAGGAAATTCCAAATAAATTCTTGTGTAATTATTTATTAAGCATTTGGAATATGTTAGTTACTTTTCTCTCACTGCTGAGACAAAATACCCAACACCCAAAGCTAAGGAAGGAAGTTTATTTAGCTCACAGTTTGTAGAGGTTTCAGTCCACAAGGCAGGCTGGTGTGGCAGTGAGGCAACAGTTCATGGCAGTGGAAGACAAAAAAATCAACAAGCGCAAAAGGGCAAAATAAGCCCCTTTCTGTCCCTTTTATCTTACACAGACGCCTGGGATTAGGGTGGTGCCAACCCAATCAGTGGAATGATCCAGCAATCAACCAGCCTTAATCCCAGCATTGCACTATGCATCAGTCACACACTAGATTCAGCTACCTCCAAAAAAGTCCCATCTAAAACTGCAAGATGCTTTGGGGGGACATCTAGACCCAAACCATAACATGGGAGTATTCAAATGTGCCAATTATCTCATACTTCAAATTTACTGTATTTCCCAAATGCACAAATATCTGACCAAACTAAGAATCATCTATATAAATTGTTGTTATACTTTACTCAATAGTGGTATGACAAGAGTCATGAACTTAGCTAAAAACAGCACATCCATAGTTAGTATAATCATCTGTTCATCTGACTGTCCATTCATCCATTCATCCATGCATTTATGGCAGATGTTTGCTGTACAGACACACTTTTCAGTATGTTTCTCATGGCAAAGGAGCTTACTATATAATGTATACAAAGTAAAGGAGGTTTTAGCATTAGCTGCAACACACATTCCCCATCATGTCCAAACTGCCACTTTAGCACATCTTACTCCAGTGGTTTTCCTAAAAAACTATGTAAATATATATATATATGGTTATAAGTATATATATATATATATATATATATATATATATTCACATATATAGTTATATGAGAACAAGAGCTAATGCTAGAACACAGTGCTTTAGAGGCAAGATGTGAAAGTGTCAATAAAATAAATGTGCCAGGTAAAATTTCCCAACCTTTCCACAAAGGATTTTCTACTGTACTATAAATAGTCCTTATCTTTATAGTTGTCCTTTAGGAGGTCCATTCCTAGAGCAGTGTCATTTTAGGAATCTCTCTCGATTTGATGAGTATCATGTGACTGCACAATTGTGAGACACATTTCTTTAAAAAAATTCTCCTGAAAGTTAAATACATTCTTAATTAATCACATTTGTAAAACAGAAAGAACTTTTTCACAGAATATGCTTCTCTTGAAATGTTTCTTACAAGGAATTCTGTAGTATCTCCTACACTCTGAATTCCATCACTCAGTTTAATCTTTAGACACCCACTTGTGCCAGGGTCACTGCGACAGAAAATCTGTTCATCAAAAACTGAGTTTACTGTTTAAAATGAGCACCATCTTTGACTGGTGTAACATTCTTTTGCACACTGTGTTTATTTGACAGCACAGTCTAAGTGTCAGGGCATGCAATTCACAGAACGTATCCACCATTATCATTTTTTGCTGTATACCTTTTATTATATGGTTTTTTAAAAACCTATTTTATTCTCTTAATAAATAAAAACACACTAATTTATATTATTTGGATCAAATTAATTTTATTATGTTCCATGATGAATTGCCACCAGTGCAACATCCTATTCACTATACATTTCAAAAAAATTCACATACTAAAACAAAATTTCAGTTGATAAATGGAAATGAATGATTGAAAATCTTTATGAATCTCATACGTACAATATGTGGCTAGCTGAAATTGTCTATCACATAGGACTTAGATATAAAAAGCCTCATGCTAGTTTGTTAAAGGCAAAGGCTACCAGACAATCATTTAGCTGGAGTATACGTGAGAGGCTTTCAGACAATGCATAGGTAGAGCTGCCCACAGTGCAAGACAGTGGAGGACTGAAACATGCAACCTTCCATCTTACTTGGTAAAGCAGATTTGATCTTCATGCCTGGACTGAATTCCACAGCTGTTTCAATCAACAGTAATTTAGACTTTGTGCAATGTGCAATAACAACAGAAAGTCTTTTTTTTTCTTTTAAAGAAAAAAGAATAAACTTAAGTTACCTTGGTAAATTATATATCCATCCTAAATGTTGACTTCCTAACTCAAAGAATTGATATTCTCCACTCAAAGAAGCTTCTAATACACATTTATCTTACCAAAGTTAGTTGAAAAACCTTCAATTCTTTGACCAAAAGTTAAGAGACATCTTAAATTGGCATTATCTCAAAGATATTTCTAGAAAACTTAAAATGTTTTTATAATGTGAAGACAAAAATGCTTTATATTGCTTAAAATAAACATAGTGTTCTATTTATCGTTTGCACAAATTCTTAATTTTATTGGTCAGTATCTGTCCAGTCTTGTCCACACCAGACTCACTGAGCTCAAGCCACAATTAAAATGATACTAAGCAGGAAAAGGTTTCTAGCAGCAAAGGGCACTGTTTTTACAATAAACAAAAGTCTAGAATCTTCCCCATGTGCTTAAATTACTCTTGCAAGAAAGGCAACATTCTCTGAATAACTTAACTATTTTACTGCACCACTTACTGCTTTCAGCAACTAAACCTTTTAAATTATTTTTATGATACCTAGATGAATGATCACTAGAGATATGTGATAAACTGGTTAAAATTCAAGCCACATCTTGCAGGTCCAGCCTGTCAAGATCAAGCCAATACTAGATTTGGTCAGAACAATTCTAGATAACATAATTTTTAGTTGGATATTGTGACTATAGTAATGAAATACATTTGGAACTACATTCTGCATATGACTCAATGTGAGAAAATATGTATTTAAATCAAATAATTTTTTTACCTAAAATTTAAGGTAGGAATGATAATTAGCACTATAAATATGAAACAAACCCCTTTAGGCAGATTAGTGTATTGTAGAGAGGCAAGGAAACCCTATTTTAACACACTATTTAGTATGCATAACAAATGTGCAGGTCGCAAACTTTTATTAAACCAACAAAAAATAGCTATCAAATCAGTTAAATGTTCCAAGAAATGTGACACTGGACCATCTATTATTTAAAAAAAAATGTAACCCTTCACCTAATGCTTGATACAAACCTTGAGAAATTGCCAAATATACAGCATGACAGATTCGGCATTTCAGTGCATAATTTTGACAGTAATTTGATTTTTTATGGTTCATACAAAGTAAAAAATAAAAATAATTCCACACCATTTAAATAATGTTCTGATTTAAATAGCATTTTAAGGAAACACTAGAGTGGTTCATGAATAAAATCTCCAAACCTCCAACTTAAACAATTTTTCAGAATAATGCCAAAATATCTTTTTTAAAATTTTTGCCTAAAAGAGCCTGCCGCATTTGCTACAACATAAAAATAACCTCAGTTGAGTCCAAGTATGTAAGGATTCCTTGTGATTCCAGCCTGTAAATACCACAGCTACCAGGAACAGGTAACATCACTAGAAGAGGTGTGTTACTGATTTTCCTCATTAGTATCTCTGTAGTGATTCTATGAAGAGCACATTGCTAAAATCGGAAAACCTGTAGCCATGTAGTAGTGTCTACGGAACTGTGCAATGTATCAGCTTCAACATTCATATGTAGCATTGTATTCAAACTGAAGGGGCTAAAGAAACTAAAGTTTACATCACTTAAAAAAGAATGTAGTGCTATACTAGATTTCAATAAGAAAATTTAGGTACAGAAAAAGTAGGGTATGAAAATAGTGTTTTCCTTCTGGCATTATAACTAAATTACATTAAGGATTTTGTCAGTCTCACACATAATATTTAAACTCCCTTGTTGATGGAATGAAATATATTCACAAATCAAGTGAGCATCCTGGTGTAAACTTGCACACAGTCACAGGGAGTAGCTTTGTAGAGTATTATGACAAACCTTTACAGATTAAATGAGGTATTGCACAGATTAATAAAAAAAAGCAAAAAAGGCAACAAAAATATACAGCAAATTGGTAGAACATTTACATGGTAATTTTACAGAATCCATAGACAGAAAGTAGTGTTTAGTATTTCACCTTAAAAATATATATATATATAATATATAGATCAGTCTTCCCATTCATCATCATCCTCAAAATCTTCTTCATCATCTTCATCTTCATCCTCATCTAGAACAATATCAAAATAATAATTAAACATGTTAAAATGACATTACATAAATCTTGGGTGATTTTTTCTCTTAATTCATGAAGCAGAAACCATTTAATTTCCAGAGAATGCTAGTTACTAACATAGTCTACAATCTAAAAAAGTACATCTAAAATGTGTGATGGAAAACTGAAAATTAGAACAGGAGTTCCACGATTTGGCTCTGTCCCTTAGTTGTATGTAACACATTTTAACCTATGTGTTAGTTTTTGTTTTTATTGCATTTTACTTTTCTCAATACTGGAGATCCCAGGGCCTCGTGCACAGTAGAAAAGTTCTCTACTACTAAACTACGTCCCAAGCCTGTTCTATGCGTTTTTTTTTTTAATGTGTAAAACTACATTTGGGTCGGTCTTTCTGAATTTAAGACTTGCATGTTATGAATTCAACTGCCTTCTTTTACTCTTCACATAGATTTTCAAACTCAAAACTTAAGTATTTTCTTCTTCTTAACCTTCTTCCACTGCTTCTATTCTACTTGATTCTATCTCAGTTACTGGCACCACGATCTTGTCAAGAGATTGTGCCAAAAGCCTAGAAATTAATAATCACCAAATCCGCTCCTGTCTACCACTTCCACTGCAACTTTCCAGACCACCATGGTATCTTACTTAGATTGTGGGAACTCTATAGTCCTTTTGTCATAGCAAACAGTGATATTATTTACATTCTAAATTTTTAAAATATGTGGTTCATCTTCTAAAGGCTTCCTGCTGTCTAAATAAAATCTGAAGTGACCTCATCCTCAAAGATATTACATGATTTGTCAAAACACTCTCTCCTCATCCTTTTTTTTTTTTTCCATAATGCCTTGTTTGGATTCACATTTCTACTAACATGACCTCCTTTCTGTCCCAGAAATATGCCAACCTTACTCATGCATTAGAGCTTCCAAACTGGCTGCTTTTCTTTCTATCTGACTGAGCCTTCTCACCATTTATTTTTAACTTGAAAACTATGTCCACAGAGGCTTTTCCTGACCATTGCGTGTGAAGTATAACCCTTCTCCAGTCAGTAGCTGTAACTTTCCTTGTACCACTACTACCTGAAATTCTTTCACTGTCTGTAGATGCCTGGTCTTCACACTAGAAGACAAACTCTCTGAAAGCAGCAGCTTTGCCTGTTATTGTGCCCTCACCACCGGACAGTGCTCTACAGTGGATACTCTTTAAGTATTTGCTGAATGAATTAGTATTTCAATGGCATCAAATTCTATGAGCATATATCTACATTTTATTAACTTTTCACAACTGCTAACCTTGCAAATATCTATCTATCTATCTATCTATCTATCTATCTATCTATCTATCTATCTCAAACAAAATTCCTGAAGGTCAAGTTGGGAAAACGGATAATAGTCGAGCGGCTGCATGTGATAATAATAAGGAGCTAGTAAGAAGCTGAGTATATGAAATAGATGTACAGAACATGAAACAACTGTTTTCTTCTGTTTTCTCTCCTATAAACAACATTTTTATGGAAAGGTTCTATACAGAAGTATTTATGCTTTAGTATTAGAACACAGAAATTAACAGAGGCTAGAGAGTAACCCAGATACTTTCCTTTGGTCTACAAACTAAGTAATCTCTTTCACAATAATAATAAAATTTTTATTTAACTAATCCTAATGATCAGCACTAAATTATTAGAGATTTATTTGGAAAGAAGTTTAATTGACTATATGTTAATTTCTATGTTTATTTTTCTAGCATAAGAAACAATCTGCTACCCAAAACTTCTGCTAAACATGCTTCAAAAATTCACCTGGATGAAAACATCAAGTACCCAATTATGCATTTATAGACTGTCAAAAGATAGGATTTACAAGCTATCTACTCCTACCTGGTGAAAAGGAGAGAGCAGCTCATAATTCTATCATCATATACCACACAAGTATAGTTAAATGAATACAAAAATAAATAAAAAATGAACCCACTGAAATTAGACAAAAAAATGCTTTCTGATGATCACGTTTCATAGAAACTTGCCAATTCCTTTTTCCTTGTCACAGAATGAGGATCAAATCTATTTGATCCTAGCATCTTTCAAAATTCTTAAGTAATTTTTATATCTGAATTTACCTTTTTAAATTTTCTTTTCCTGTTCAGCTTGAACTTCATAATGTCAGCCATCTGAGTTTACTTTCAATAGTCTCAATTAGAATGTTTAACCCTTGCCACTTCAAGCTTTTGCCAGAAGGCTCAAAGTGTCCCATGCTTGTTCTCAATCATGTTCTCCTATGTACCAGCTGCTGTATTCATTTTCTGCTATATTGATGAATGACTCATTTTTCCTGCCTTCAAATATCATGAGCGTAACAAAAAAAGTCAAAAAACTGAGACCACCTTCTGATGTCAAATTATTGCAGAATGTATGGTAGGAAAAATTGTTTATAAACAATTATCAATTCTACATAATCACTGATAGTACTATATCGACTGTACTTTATGGTTTTGAAAGGACAACTCAGCTTTTTAACATAAAACAAATCAGGAAGTCATCAAAAGGAAAAATTGGACACCTGCTGATGACAATAATATAAGGCAGTAGATGAATGTTTTCCTACATAAGCTTCCAGAGAAACAGTAAAATTTAGGAAAACAAAAGGCACTTTAATGAATATCTTTAAAGAAAATGAAGCAAAAATAAAACTGATATATATATATATAACTGATATATATATAATATATATGTATGGCTGAGAGGGTACTGGGGATCGAATTCACGACCTTGTACTTGCCAGGCAGTTGCTGTGCCACTAAGCTATATCTCCAGCCCAAAACTGATATATTTTTCAGCCTTCAATTCCCACTCTAAATCCAAGAGAATTATTGTCTCTTGAATCTAGATACTGCACCTACTGCTGAATCTAAAGTACAGTTCCCTCTCCTTATTTTTCATCTAGCAGAAACATTTGACCCAGATGATCACTGTCCTCTGTCAAACATCTGCTTCACCTGGATTCTATATACTATCTTCTCCAGTCCTCAGATCTCATTACGCCTTCTCTTCCCTAAATTGACTGACTCTCATCCTGTTCTAAAACCTTAAGCACCATATACTATGCACAGTCTATTGACATGCAAATTTACAACATTAGACATCTTCCAGTAATTCTAGATCCATGACCAATGTGCACATTGTAATAGGTATATGAAGTAAGAGCCTGTCTCAAAATAAAATTTTAAAAAGTGCTGGGTATATAGTTCAGTGGTACAGTATGTGCCCAGTATGCACAAGGCCTTGGGTTCAATCCTGAGCACCCTCCCCTTCAAAAGACACTGAGGGCCCTACAAAGAAAAGGAAAGTAACATTTATTGAGTACCTACTATGTGCTAGGCAATCTGAACATTAAGTACTATTTTAATCTCACAATCATATGAATTCGCTCCATGTAACAAAAAAATTGAAGTTCACTGAACTTACAGTTGTAATAAAAACAAAGATATGATTCTAGAACATCATGCTAGAGCACTTTAGTAGACCCTAATCACTTCAATCAGCCAAGTCCATACTATTGCCTTTTTAAAAGAGCAGTATTTATTCATATGGTGGTATATATATGTTTAAAAATGTTAATGTGCACTAGTTTATTCAAATAAACCTTTTAAGCAATGACAAAAGGTGGATAGCTTAAGAAAATAGTCTTTAGTGAATTTCAAAATCAGTGGAATCACCTAATCTTTCAGCATTAACCCTGAACAGACTAGAGAAACTTTCAGAATTTATGTCATCAAAATACCATAGGAGTAAGATCCAGAAACTTCAAGCTTCTCTAGAGGTTGCTTGCTAGGAGTTCTACTCGTATTTGTCACCACAGAAAGCAAAACTACCATTCTTCCAAAGTTGTTTTTCAGTTTTTTATTATGGCTGTTTTCAGTTTTTTATTATTATTATGAATGCCCTGGCATTCATTAAGTTTCAGGCAGACTAGTCATACAGACAATAATTGTTTTGAACACTGCCTAGAACCTGTCTCAGTAGCACCAGAAAAAGTTTATAAGACAATTATAAAAATAAAAATAGCAAAATATCTGAATTTATTTTATATACACACACTCTCACACATATGCAAAGAAATACCTGAAGAATGAATGGCTTTGCTCCTTTTCTGCATCACTTCCATCAATGCACCCACAATTCCTGAGGTGGGTGCAGGTGTTGGTGGTGTAGATTCTTGGCCATCAGACACCTTGGAAAAGAAAATTATGAAAACCCAGTTATGGGCTGGAGATGTAGCTCAGTGGTAGAGTACTTGCCTAGCATGTGTGTCACCTTCGGCTCAATTCCCAGTACCACACAGACACACAAGGAAACTTAAATATAAATCTTTAGCAAAGAGGGTCTCTCCCAAGAATGTCTTATTTTTTTTAGAATCACTTCTTATTTTAAAAAACAAAAATACAGAAGAAAAGAAAAGAAAAGAAAAGAACAGAACAGAACAGAACAGAACATCTGTGAGCCCAGGATATGATTAACTAAATTAAGAAGCAAATGACTACTTTTAAAGAACTGTCCAAGAAATACTTTCTTTCCTTCATAATGTCATTAATACATACATAATATATCATACATTTAAAAAACAATGCCTGTACCTACATACTAATTAAACTCTTTCCTGAATAATACTTGCCCCTTGAAACTTGATTACTTCTGTTCAACTGAGTACGCAAACCTTTAGAAGATAACATTTAAAACTACTATCAAGGGACATGAGTTCATGAACCTAGGGTAATATTTAGAGTCCTACACTTGCTAGGTGGGGACCACATTAAGAGATCTAAGAGCAAGAGCAGAAATTCACGTTTTCCAAGAAAAATTTAATTGTCTATGTGTATGCTGTACCTACATCTTATATGAAGTTATAATTAATATGTGCATAGAACATTTGAAAATGAAACTTCCTTCTCATGGGATATAACTTCTCTTTCAGGAGACTGAGAAGCTTTTAAAATACATCCATCTCACAAGTCAAATAACTATTCTTAGGAGCAATATAAATGTCTTATCCACAGTATATTCAGAAAAAAAATTACCACGTTCATTAAAATTTACTTTTCCAGAATATACTTTAAAAATTATCCCTATTCCCAATATGCATACTGAAAATGGAAGAATATGGGGAAAATGTTCAGAAAAAAATACATTTTTAAATGTACTGCTTTCCACGACTGCTTAAAACGGAGGCATTTTTATTTTTTCACTTTGTTATATGTGACTGCACTTACATTACACACCTAAATGTGTAATATTGGTATAATTTAAAGATGAAAAAGAATAGCTGTGCTAAATCATCAAGATTTTACACATATATTTTTATTTATGTGAAATTCTAAATCATTTCCTGAAGAAAATCATCTTATTGAAACAACTCTTCTCCCAGACTGCTTGTCTGTTTGGACTAAAGACTTTCTTCTTTTTTAAAAAAAATACAGCACTACCTTGGTTCATGAATCTAATTCTTTCCAGGATTCTGGTCACAAACCAAATTCAGCATTGTATTTGTAAGATACAGACTCATTCATTGGCAATTAGGTTTTATGTAACTATTACTAGTAAAGAAGTATCAGAACTTGGAGAGGATAACAAAGTTTCAGAACTTTGTATTTTTGCAAGAGGTTCTAACAGTAGCCAGGGCTACCTTTAAGTATCTGGTAATAGAAAGCAGAGTGCACAAAGCAAGAACACAATACTATCATCAAACATATTTTTTCAGGGCAGTACTTACTTGGACAAGGCTACTTGAGGTATTATAAACATGGAATTCAAAATATATGTTAAGTGAATACTTATATGACTCATCCTAGCTCTTTAATTAACTCTGTAATTTCACATTAGTCATATTCACCACAAAATGAACTGATGATATATGTAGAAAATTTAAAGAAATACAGAGAAATTTCAGATCAAATGTGTAACTTGCCAATAATTTACCGATTATATACTCTATGATAATACACTGACTGCACCCAAAAGGAAAGTGATTGTTTAGGGTAATAATGGTTTAATATTCTATGTTTAGAATGGAAAGTACTTTTCTCTCTAAAAGAAATTTAAAAGCCAATTCACAAGTTGTTTCTCTTGGGGAAAAGGAGAAAGGCTAGAATAGAAAGAGAACAGTAAGCTACAGCCTAAGGGCATTTCAAATCTAGTCTATCCCACTTTAAAAAAGAGCTTCAAAGTTAAAAGCAATTTTTACATTTTTAAATGGTTGAAAGAAAAAACAGCAATGTGTAACATACAAATAACTCACATTTCAGTGTAACAAACAAACTTTATATATCATGCCCATTCATTCATTTATGTACTCTTGGTGGACACTTTAGAGGTAGAATGGCAGACCTGATTAGCTGTAACAAGAGTCACATGACCCCTGAGACTAAATATTTACTATCTGGTCCTTTATTAAAAAGTCTGTCAACTGCTGGAAGATTCAATGACCTACGGTATTAAACGATCATCTTGTCTGATTCAAAAAATCCAAAATTGTATGCCATCACTGCCAGAAACCCCATTAGAAGTATTAATTTTCTGTGCAGACTGATTCTTTGCTACTCTGAATTTCAGTATATGAACACTTTAAAATATAATTTAGTTTTCATAAAGCTATTGATTTGCATTTACCGAGGTGACCTCAACTGGTTTGAAGTAAGGCTGTTTTAAATTATCCATAGTTTAGTAAGAATTTTTAAAAAATATCTTTTACTTAAAAGTAGAGTTCTGAACAATGAATTGCAAACATACTACGTAATTCCATTTGTAAGAAGATCTAGAATAGACAAAACTAATCTATGAATCACATCAATCATTGTTTTCAGAGGAACTAACTAAGAAGACACATAACTTTCTGGGACGAGGGACAATTCTACGCTTTGATATAAAAGCATGGATTACATAGCTATAAGCATTTATGAGCTGGGCAAAAAAATTCACTGTATGCAAAGATATTCAAAAGTTCATAGGATTAAAAACTGAGTAATAGAAAAGATAAAAGAATAAACTTGTCAAAGATGCCTCATGAATTACTTTAAAATTTTCATTCTGCTAGATTTAAAATGAAATGGTCAGATTACTTACAGATTTCAGTTGAATACCCTGTCGTATCTGGTCTAAAAGTGCATCCCTTCCGGAGCAGGACACCGGTCGACTGTTCTGTTCCACTTTTTTTAGCTGAGCACCCTCTCTAATTTGATCTAAAAGAGCTGCTTTGCTTCCTGCAGGTGTTGGAACTTGATGGTCCCCATCAGAAGGGAGGCCAGGGGGAGGCGGTGGACCAGGTGGAGGTGGAGGTGGAGGAGGCGGAGGTGGCACCACTGACCCTGTTGTCACAGACAGAGGTGGAGGTGGTGGTGGAGGCCCTGAAGGTGCTGAGGAGGGAAGGGCTGGAGGTGGAGGAGGGTGCATCCTGTTTGGTGGTGGTGGCGGGATACTCGCTCCAGGCCTGGAAGGTGGCGGTGGAGGTGCAGCTGTGGGAGCTCTGGATGGTGGCGGGGGAGGAGCACCCCTCCCCCTGGCAGGGGGAGGAGGAGGGCCTGAGCTGTGTGGAGGGGGAGGAGGTGGAGGTGGCCCTCCTCCTCGTGATGGTGGTGGAGGTGGTGGGGCTGAAATAAAAACAAAAAAAATATGAAAGCGTCCTTTTCTGCCCCCCATAAACATTTTAATAAAGTAATTTAACATACCAAAAAAATCACAACAACAAACTCCCAAAAAGCAAAATAAGATCAAGCAAAAAAGCCCTCCTCTTTGCATTTTGTATATAAACATTACCTGAGCACTCATATCTTGCAATTTTATTTGGAAATAAAGACTAGCTTAAAGATCACTTTCCTTTGTTTCCTGAAAAATACTAGCTAAAAAGAATATAATTTTTGGGGTTCAGTAACAGTTCTGAAGGTAAAAGAAATAAAATTAAACATTTTATTTCATAAGCATTATGTGACATTTTAATAAAAATTAATGAGTATGTTCTCTTTTTAAAAAATCAAATAAAAATCAAATCAATGTTTTTTAAAAAACACAGAATCAATTAAGATTCAAATTTTACAGTGTGGGCATAATCTATTAGAATTTATTCACATTAAATCTTGTACTAAGCCACGTGTGGTGGCACGTGCCTGCAATCCCAGCACTCAGGAGACTGGGGCAGGACAATCTGTGAGTTCAGTCAATCAATCAATCTCATCCTAAATCCAAGTGTAATGGGTTTTTAAAAAATGTAATTCTTTGTTATTTAATTTAATGTTCTTTTATAATATGATATTCTACATTTCTAAAATGGTCAGCAATTGTGAAAGTGGTATTAAGGGAGGCAGGCTGCTCAACGGAAATGTTTAATTACTTGTATAGAAGATATGAACTGATTACTGACACATTAACTGAGAATTTGTATAAAATACAAAATTAAACTAGTTATTATTTTGAGAGTAATAATATTTACATTCTTATTCTATTATGTGAAAATATAACAGGAAAATAAATTCAAAACTACAGCAACATCAAACTATATGAGAGAATATGAATAAAATCTTAGAAGCTAAATTTTATTTTTATTTCATTTCTGGAGACATGGTTTTTGCTAACAATACACAGATTCATGTAATAACTTATCACTTCCCCATTCAAATAGTGATCAGAAGAATTAAAATTTTAGGCATAGAGATATATTAGCAACCCTTATGGCTATTTCTATTTACTGATACAGAACATAACGATGTACTGAGGAATATTCTTACCTAATATATTAAATTAAAATACCTACCTTAATTACAAATATCAACAGGTTTAGATGTTCAGTAATGCAGTGATACCAAAGAGGAAAAACTTAAAAGGGAATAAAATAGTACCTTCTGATTTCATTTGGGACAAACATGGGGATCATACTACTGAAAAATTACAGTCAAACATTATAAAAAAAATACTGAATGAAACATGTAGAAGGGACAAAACTCACATGGGCCTCGTTTTGGGGATACATACTTTTCAAACTGCGAATCACAGACAGCTGCAAGCAGAACAAGTTATCACTGGTGATCACAGTGATAGAATTCTGTGTCTCACTCAAGTTACACTAAAGGTCAGGGGGTTACAGCTAAGGCTCACCCAATTTTCTAACTGGACTCAAAGAAAAGACACTTAAAACTTGCTAAAAGCAGAGCTGTTTTCTAACATATTTTCAATTAAAGGGGAAAAACAAGAGAATAGCATATAATTATTATGTACATCCTGCATAAAAGTATATCAGACCCTTCAACGAGATACAAATTTAATTTAAATCAGTTTTAGGCCTATATTTCAAACTGTAATAATATTTATCTAAATTGGCATAGTTTATAATTTGCTCATCTCTTATTCACAAGGAAAGGAATCCAGATTATTTTACTATTTTATTATCTTACTATAAATTCTAATTAGATTATTATGCTGTAAAATTTGAATCTGAATTTATTTTATATTTTAAAAACCTAAATGTACTTAATTTTACTATTATATAACCCAAATTTTAAAGTATTAAATAATCAAATATTTTTCATGATTTCAATCAAGTTTAGATTAAAGCATTTTTGAACCTGTAATAAAAGTACACTGATTGGTATAATCTGGAGTCCAGGTAACATCCATTAAAATAGACACTGTAATGCTTAGAGAAAGGAGAATCCTACTAGATAATGAATAAAGTATCAGCTGAATCCAATTGTAGTGTAGCAAAATTTTCATTGTCTTGAAAAGTCTTATGATCAATACATTGTGTCAACTTGAGAAGTTTAGAAGTTCAACTGAGAGACTCAGCAGGGAGCCAGGGCTCTTACTTTGTAAATATCCTCATCCTGTGCAAAGGAAGGCAAGGACATTTTGTGAATGTTACATCCACCCTGAAGGTGGTGGTGGTGGGTGGCCAGTGTACAATTTAAGGGGAGAGAAGAGGCTTGTTTGCTTTTTTGGTCTGACTGTTGCCTTCAAGTGTTGCCTCAGTGCCATGCCACCCTGCCTTGGAGCCAGATGACGATGGACTGAAATCTCCAGAAACTACAAGCTAAATAAACCTTTCCTTGCTTCACTTGGGGTGTCAGGTGCTTTGTACCAGCAACTAGAAGAGTAACCAAGACAAAAAGTGATGGCAAACTTTTCTGTACTTTCTTAAAACAGGTAATTGCAACTTTATGTTTCAGTCTGCATGATACCTATATAAAAAGGAAAGCATGTAAAAATAAAAAATATATATATCTGACGGTAAAAATATGAAATTAAGGCAGAAAAGGACAGACAATGCACTGCTAATGAGATTTACATGCATATGTGAACCCGATCCCACACACCACTAGGAGAAACTCTGAGAGGAATGTTCAAGACTTTCAAGTCAGCACAAACACCAGACAATGACAATAAGGTTGGAACTTAAAGCAAAAGCAAGCAAACACAAAGAGAGAAAAGAAGGCATGAAACAAAAATTACATCAGTGAAAACTGCTCTCACCATCTAATTTAGTTAAACTTAAGACTTCAACTAATGGAAAAAAAAAAGTTGTCTTAATGGCACCCTACAAAGAAACACTGACAAACTTAAAAATAATTATTTCAGCTCAATATTAAGAATACTCATACACAATTCTCTGGATGTTTCTAGGAACTGGAAGAAGAAATTACAAAAAATTCATGTTTAAAAGAAAAACAAGAGACTTGGGATGTAGCTCAGTGGCAGAGCACCTGCTTAGCAAAAACGCACAAGGCCTAAGCACCAAACAACAACCACAACAACACCAAGCAGCAAGAAGGAATTTAGAAAACATTTAAGAATTGATCTCACAAACTCTCATCAAGATAAAACAAACAGGAAAATTTTACTACAAATTTTAATTTACAGGAATACTACCAATTTCCTAAGTATTTTAAAGCTGTGTGTTTATGTTTCGTTCCCCTCCCTAACTCAAGCTAATATAAAAATGTAACTGCATTTCATTCAGGTTAGCAATTAATTAGTAGTAATACAAATAACAGGGATCTGGGGGGCAATAGGTATTTTTTTTTTAATATATAGAACTTCACTAAAATTGTCTAAAAATACTGACAAAATATGATCTCTGACTCACACAAAAAGAAACTTTTTTAAAGTTTGTATATGTCCAAAACATTAGTCTGAGTATATGGCAGAAAACTACACTGGAAGTAATTTGAAAGGAGGACATATAAACTCTTCACTCCTCTGAATATCAACACAGCACAACATGCATAACTTAGAGCACTGGGTCAAATCATACCCCACACACATACCACTGCATTGTGGTGGACCTACAGAAAAGATTATTATCAGCTAATCTACTTCAAACAATTACACACACACACACAGAGATATGGTGGAAACTACAAGTCTATTTGTTTTTATAAATTTCAATACATGACTTTACAAAGTAACTGTCAAGAGATGAGATTTGAT
Source organism: Cuniculus paca (assembly GCA_004365215.1). Lineage (NCBI taxonomy): Eukaryota > Metazoa > Chordata > Mammalia > Rodentia > Cuniculidae > Cuniculus > Cuniculus paca. Next base: position 3,325 of record RJWT010002695.1, on the reverse strand, counting down.
TCAGTAAGTTTCACACAGCATATTTCAAGACAACTTCATTAACTTCTCCCTCTCAGGTTTGTTTTAAATATTAACTTATATTATACACTCTATGAATACAAGATTTTAATAAATTGTTAATTTCCCTCATTACTCTTTCTTCAAAAAAAAAGTATTCTACATTAAAATCATTCTTGGGTGTCTAAAGGTTCCACACTGAAAGTTAGGCTCTTGATTATAATATACAATTTTTATATCTTATACAGTTCCCAAAACACATTTTTTTAATGCTGTGACTTTTTTTTAGGTTGATTAAGAAAAGATCTTGCCTAATTGTTTTCCAAGAATGTACAATAAAAAGCAATGATAACAATAAAGTTGCTTTTTAAAAAAAATACTCCAATCCAGATAATATAATGAGTATTTCATTACAGGTATTCAGGTGAAAGGGCACCCACAGGGCTGATTCAATAAAGTCAACAGCAATATACAACATAAATTCAAACAGCTGAGACACCACAAGCATCACTGCTAGTGTACAGTGGAGGCAGGTGGCAAGAGTGGAGAAAAGGCTCTGAGGAACACACTAGGGTTCTTAATACCTCCCATCATCTGCACACTGTGACCAGAGTACTGAAAAACAACCATGCTGTGCCCATGTGGTTTTTTTAAATTCAAAGGATTTGAAAATATAATTTGTCTGAAAGTAAGTTAACATCATGCTAATTTTAGTAGAACTAGCACTGTTTCCGCAACAGTTATTTTATTATGTTATTTTAGTATAAATTGAAAGGTTGTATTTATCGTTACAAAAATGTTGTATTAGGCTGGGGACTTAGCTCAGTGGCGCAGTGCCTGCCTAGCAAGCGTGAGGTCCTCAGTTTGATTCCCAGTACACCCCCAATGTTATACTAAATTTGCATATAAAAAATTATATATAGAGTGTTTCCACTGTAGACACTAAGATTTATGAGGGAAAAAAACTGTATCTTCACATCTAAATATCCTGAGAGCAGTACCTGAAGAGTAATGTTTATTGAACACATGAAAGAATGAAACAATATATCAAAGACTGAATAAACACCAACAGTGACAAATACAAAGCTAAGTCAAAAGCTAACTTAAAATATGAATGCCACACTGAAAAATGTGTTGTATTTTGCTATGAAAACTATTAAGATACAACTAAAATACAAGGTGTTTTAAATATTAGATTATCAGAAGTTGCGAACTGCTCTCAGGAACCAAAAGAAAATTCATACTGTTTGAAGAAAACAATTTATATTTCAAAATTAATAGAAAGGTTTACATTATTTATATTCTGAAAATCCTTACTTTATTGATTAGTGACCTTATTTAAATTACTAGTTCTGAATTACAACAAAAACCACTATAATGGTGTGTTAGTTTCTAAAATTAAGTGAAATATTTAGGCAACTAATTTTTTAGTCTACAATAGAACACCTGGAAGATTTTGTATTGATTTTCAAGAATTTAATATAAAATTTTCATAATAAAAGCAATAAATACAACCTTTCAATTTATACTAAAATAACATAAATAGTATGATAGGCCAAATTTAAATATTCTGCTCAAGGAAAGCTCATAGAATGTACAGAGCCATCTGTCATAAAATTGTTTTCAGGAAATTCAGAAGGAAAAAAAGAGATTCATGGACTTAAATGAAGTAAGTTACCTTGCCTTCGCAGTTCATTTTTAACAGCTTCCACACCTCCTGTTTTCTCAATGAAGTCATATATAACTTTTGATGTTTCTCTGTCTTTAAGTTGTGCCTCTGAGATGCCACACATATCAAAAAGATTCTTCAATTCTGGATCCAAATTATTCAGCTACAACAGACAAAATAACTGCTAACCATCTATTATGATTCTTTGAAAAATAAGCATGATAAAATGTAATACTTATCTGAGTTCTTATGAAATAATTTTAATTTATAAACTTTTAAATGGTTACATTATTTAAATAACTAAATTTTCTTAACCACTTAACTGTTTACTCTGAGCATCACTAGGACAGTGCTTTTATGTACTATTTCAAGTGTCATCTCAACCAGTATATTCTTGTACTGAATAAATTTGATAAAACTGTCATTTTTGTATTTCCTGTTACATTACCTAATAAAAATTAATGAAAAATATGCAATTTTTGGTCATTCTGTATTTAAATAATTGGACTGGTAAGTGGTTAATAAAAAATCGCTTACATAATAGTGCAGAACAAAATGGATTTTTTAATTTTATTCTACCTTTTCACTCTGTATTCAAAAAGTGTGTGTTGCTAGGAATTTAGCTTGGTGTAAGCGCCTGCCTAGCAAGTGTGAGGTCATGAATTCAATCCCCAGTACCAAAAATAAAAATTTTAAAAAAATTAAATTAAATTAAAAAAAAGTGTGTGTTCCATTTAAATTTCTCCTAATCCATTCTTTCTTTTTGGTATCAGGGATTGAACTCACAACCTCGCACTTGCCAGGCAAGTGTTTGTGCCGCTGAGCTAAATCCCCAGTCTCCTAATCCATTCTTGATTCAGATACCTCTAGTGTTTCTCTATTCTATCTTGTCCTAGATTTAGGTGTAATTATGCATAAACACAAAAGTAAATCAGTTTGAAAATTTATGGATAAAGACCTCTTTAGTACAACAGTGCCAAAACAAAGAGGTACTCCGTATGTCTGTAGAGTTATCATCATAGTTATATTACCAAAAGGTCTGTTGATGCCTATCATAAACAATTTCCCTTTCAAATACTTTACAAAAATTTGGTAGATCTATTCACCCAAAATTATCAGTTAGCAGAAATAGCTTCTCTTGGCTTTCCAAACACAAGATTTTATTTATTGAGTATATATAAAGTCAAGGAGCACAAAAAGCTTTGTCCTAAAACTTAGCAGTGACAGAACACAGCAATGACACTAAGGTTTATTCAGTAAAATTCAGTAAGGTTTACTGAATAAACCTTAGTGTTACTTTCACTGAAATACAAGCACATTCAAACAAGCTGAGGAATTCAGAAAGAAAGACTGAAAGAAAAGAAAGAAGAAAAAGGATGGACAAATAGGCAAAAGAGAGAATAATGACAATTAAAGTCTAAAGACAGCTCATAATACCCCACATATTCTGAGTAGTAATAAATATGGCTTCAAAAGATACTTACATCAAAGCCTGTATTTGGATCCCACCCAACATGTCCAATGTGTCTAAAGCAGAAAATTAAAAAATAGAAAAATAAAATGCAGAAAGTGTACTTAAAGCATACTATATATGAAATCTAATCTATTCTTGAATTTCTGAACTGAATTAATATGGAATTCTCATAGGCATAACCACAT
>RJWT010002694.1:0-39623 GCA_004365215.1 Cuniculus paca | reverse complement strand
TATCTAGTTTCCACAGAAAAGCTTATTCCAGAAGGGTCCCTTCTTTTCAGTTCACTACCCAGCACACAGTAGGTGCCTGAGAAAATATTTGCTGAGAGAAGACACAAATTAGAAGGTAAAGTCTAAGTTGGGAATGTAAATTTTTTGAGTGTAGTCAAAGCTGTGCTTCTGGATTCATGGATGCCCTCCCTCTTTCTGTCTCTCCCTCTTTCTGTCTCTCCCTCTCTCTGAGGGCTGACAGAAATCACTTGACTTGCTGCCTGGCCACTGATGCCTTGGGCCTGAGCTGCTCTTGCCCTGCAGTGAATGAGGTGGTTTCATTTGGTTTCCTCCTGGATTTATTCCTGAGCTGTAGAGAAGAGGCGGTCAGCTCTCGTTTGTATTTTGCCTGGTTTTCTGGGAGAGAAGGCAGTAGTAGGGAACTAGACCTTCAAGCAAGCCTGAGCTTGAAACCTCAGGACCCCATAGAAGTTCCCCTGGGTAGACGGCAGCTTCCACCTTGTCTGCATCTTATGAGGAAGAGGATATGGGGCCCTGAACCTGTGGAGGCAAGAATGAGGAAATGTACTTTGTGAGAGCCCCAACTCTCAACCTTCCAGCAAAGTTGAAGGGGCCTCAGAAACATGATTTGGTCATGATGATAGTGTGGCTGTTTTGCTCACTAGCTGATGACATCCAGAGGGACTGGACAGACACGATAGCCAATGGGTGGAGGGGGCTCCCGAGGAAGTAGTTAAGATAGACACTTGTGGAATAAAATCCTTGACAGTGAGAATGGACAGGGAGGGATTGACATAACAGCTTAGATCTCTTTGGTAGCCAATTAAACGCTATGTTTATATGTATGATTTGTATTTCAAGGACTTGAGGAGGACAAGTGACTGAAGGTAAGGGATGAGTTCAGAATGACCCTAAGTGCTGCAGCATGAATGATAGGGAAGTAGAGGGGCCCCTATCTCAGGCAGGAAGAGCTGGGAGGAGACAGTCTTTCTGAGCAGATAATGGTGTGTTTGGTTTGGTATTTGTCACTCGAGGTGATGAAGGGACATGCAAATAGAAGAATCTACTAGACTATTGTAAACATATTACTCAGAGAATTCCTATCTTTGGTAGGCAAGGTGCCTGGAAAAACAAATCTATGTGATTAGCACATAAATATAAGCTCCTTAATTTGAAGCTAAAGACATTGTTTGCTTCTCCTGGCTGTTCGGTGGAATATTTTTGTTCCAGAGTCAATGTTATTTTGACGATCACAAACACGCACATACTCATCTGCGCATGCAAACGCACGAAAGCCATTTTCTGCAGTCGTATCCGGGGTCCTGAAACTCTAGCGAATTGCTCCAGGTTTGGCTTCCCTGTGCTCTGGGAGAGGCCTTTGGTTGCCTGTCTTTGTTCTGTGCAGCCACTCCACTGCAGCTCACGGGTGGGCACTCACATGTGTCCTCTGTGATCTATCGCTCGTGTCTTGAGTAGCAGCAACGTATTCTGGCAAAGCTCACCCTTTTGCTGTGACAGATTGTGACACTACGGAGCCCCTTCAAGTGCCGTTTCTTTTGCCTGCCTTCATTCCGAGAGCAGCTTTTAGTGTCCTCCTTGGAAAACCACATGAAATGATGTGAGCTATCCAGGACCAGAGCTCAGCAAATAAGCACCAACTTAGGACTTAGAGGCAAAATAAAGAAGTTATAGCTGTGAGAAATTTCCAAGGTTGCTGAGGTATAAACATGTCTAATTGGCAAGTGTATTCTCCTTAAATACTCAGAAGAGAAAGAACGTTGATTTATGACTCCCATCCAGAACAAGTTCTTTCATTGCATCCAACACAAGTTTTATTTTTATTTTCTATAGGTGTGTGCTACTTATAGAATACGGGGAATTTTCACCAACAGTTAAACCCTGTTGGCTTTCATTGGGCCCAAGATAAAATGATTTTCCTTTTGTTTTTCTTCCAGTTTCTGAGTCTTTATAAATATAGATCATCTAAAAAATTGATGAGTAAAATATTCAGACAGAAAATATAGATGAATGAATAAAAGCTGTCATCTTCTTCCATCCTCAAATTCTGCTTCTCTCTGTAGAGGGAGCCTGTGAATGGTTGGACTAGTAGCTTTCCAAGCCTTTTTCTTTGTGTATATTCAAGGGCATGTCTAGAGTTCTCTGCGTAGGTGTCACAGGAGTGGCCACACAACTCAGGCGCAGTTTCCTCAAGGAAGTGTTCCCTGATGATACACTCTAGATTAGCATGTTTCCCATTCCACTTTGGCCTGTCACCATTTTGGTTTTCCTCCACATTTATTACTGTTGGTGATGAGCAAAATAATGCTCCCTCCTCTAGAAAGATGCCCATTCCTTAATCCCTAGAGCCTATGAATATCTTGTCTTCCATGGGTAAGAGAACTGAATATTACAAGAATAAAGCATGGACCTGGAGGTCTGGAGATACTTTTATGGATTATTCTGGCGGGTCTATGCTAACCACACGAGTCCTTGAAAGCGGCGAGCCTTCCCAGGCTGGGTCAGACAAAAGAAGGACAAGAGATGCAGGATAGGAGAGGAACTTGACCAGCTATTGCTGGCTCTGAGAATGAATGGTTTGCTAGGTGAAGTAAGTGGCCTCTAGAAGCTGAAAGTGGCCCTCGTTTGACAGCCAGCAAGAAAATGGGGACCTGCGTCCCACATGCAAATGGAACTGGATTTGTCCAAATGCTTAAATAACTAAAGAAACAATCTTTCTCCTACAGTTTCCAGAAAAGAACACAGCCCTTGCTGGGTGAGACTGGGGCTGGACACTTGATGTACAGAATTGTGAAATAATGAGTTTATGTTGTGTAAGTCAATAAGTATATGGCAATTTGTTATGGCAACAATGGAAAACTAGTGCATCCTCTAAATTATTTTGGTCTTTCATTGAGGGAAGGGTCAGGCAGGGAAGTGGATCTAAAAATGATTAAGATGCGATCTAATTCCTCAAGAGGGATATAATTATGTATGGCAAACGTGTATGAACCAGGTTTAAACACAGAGGCCAGAGGTCACCTGCCTGCAAACAAAAAATTATTCCTATTTCTCCTTGGGAAAGGAAATAGGGACTCGCCCATGTCATCCGGGAGAATTTCCACTCACTTTTAGGCATCTGTTCGTCTGTCATACTGGTCTGGCTGGTTTCCTTTTAGGGACTGGTAGTCTTCAGAACAGATAAGTCTGCAGGCCTTGTGTCTCTGCTTAACCTGACCACCCCTCTTTATTCTACAGAAAGCCCCCGGGTGGGTGCAGAAGGGAAAATGCGGCTCACTTTTCTTTGTGGAAAAACTAAAGTAGTTAATATTAAGAAAGCATTTGTAAAGACAACATAATGTTCTAAAAGACATATTTTAGATTGAGAGAAACTGGACTTGAAGGAAGCTGACAAACAAATGAGGTTAGTCATTTTATTTTAAAAGGGAGGATATTGGTACCTAGAGCTCACACAGTAGTAGAACTTGTACTAAAACACAGAGTTCCTGGTCCAGGACTCATTTGGTTATACAATGATACGGATTAAACTAGTCAATCAACTATTAAAATCATTTAATTTCAAGAAATTTATTTACAACGTTTTAATGAGCAAGGAATAGCTTTTTACTTTGAATCCAAGAACAAACACCATGTTTTCGACATAAAGTTTTGTGGAATCTGCTATTTTAGTTGATTATACTAGTTGAATTTTTCTAGAAGTGGGGACACAGGGTCAAAATGTAAAAGCAGATTATGATGTGAGTGTATAGTTTTTGAAAATGTGGCAGCAGAGAGAACAGTGATCACACATTGTCCAAGTTGGATTCTAGACCAAATCTCTCTCCGTTTTCTCAGGGATCATGTGTAAAATGCTTTTTTTTTTAATTTTAACTTATTCTTTATTAGTACGTTTGTGGTACATAATGATTACATTACTTGCATGAAATTTCTATAGCACACAACACAACTTAATTCTTTTTTCAACCCTTTTCCTTTTCCTACCTTTATCTCTTGGTCCTTTCCCCATTTGAGAAGACCTATCTCCCAACTTTGTATTATCTTTTACTTCGCTCTCTATTTATAATGAGGGTTTCTCATATAAGAGAAACCGTGCAATATTTAAGCTTGTGTGTCTGATATATTTCACTTAACATTATGGTCTCAAATTGCATCCATTTTCCTACAAATGTCTCAAATTTATCTTTCTCTATGGCAGTAATCTATTATGTATAAATGCTACTTTTTATTCATTAATCTGTTGCTGGACATATACGCTGGTTCCAAGATTCAGCTCTTATGAATTATGCTACTATAAACATGAGTATGCGTGTATCTTGTAATACGATGCAACTTAAAACAGCACTAGATTTTATCTTACTCTCAAAAGAATGGCCATCATCAAGAAATCGAATAATAAATTCTGGAAAGGCTGTACAGAGAAAGGAACTCTTCTACATTGCTGTTGGGAATGTAAACTCGTACAACCACTATGAAAATTAGTATGGAGAATTCTTAAAAACTAAAACAAGAAATTCCATTTGACCAAGCTATTCCTCTTGTAGGTATCTTCTCAAAAGAGTAAAATGCTTTCTTTATAGGATCATGAAGATGCTCATGGGGAAAAGACATCAGAAACAGGTAAAGCACGCTTTCTCTGTAGACTGGGACTCCATCTCTCTGTCCATGTTAAGATATAGAGAGTTATTAGGTAGAGATGTGGCTAAAGCCTGGTGGCTCATCTGTGGCTCTACTGGGAATGGAGGAGAAACTTTTAGGAGGTGGGGTGTAGTGGGGAGCAGTTAGGTCACTGGGCGCATGCCCATGAACCAGATACTGGGACTTTGGTCCCTTCTTTTCCTTCTGTTTCTCTGTGGCCCTGAGATGAACGGTTTTCCCTGGCTCTCCACTCCTGCTCTGGTACCATGGGCCCCAAAGCGATGTGGCCAGTGACCATGGAGTAAAACCTCTGAGACAATGAACCGAAATAAGCTTTTCCTCCTTGTAAATTGATTTTCTCAGGTATTTTGTATCAGCATCAGAAAGACAATTAACAGTTAAATTCCTGATGACTTCATTACTGGGCATATATGTAGAGAGAAGATGGACCTCCCAATGTTGCTGACTTCGGCAAGAGTTATTGGGGACAAGGTTGTGATGCTAAGCGGTGGGTCCCAGGGCTCTCCTGACTTCACCTTCAAGACACACACCTAACCTCTGGCTGCAGCCTTCAGTGAAAGAGAATTCTCACACCTAAAATGCTCAACTCCTTTACTTCAGAGCATCCACTCTGTCAAGTATCAGAAATCTTTCAATTTTGCAGCATCCACCCTTACTTAAATTTGCTTTAAAGGATTCCAAACACTTTGGTCTTTCATTTTTGGAAGTGTTCAAAGAAGATTGTCCTGTTTAAAGCCTCTTAAATAGGGAAAGTGCTCTATGCAGCAGGGTTAACCTGCTCTGTCTAAATCACATTACTGAGAGTGACAGGGATTGGGTTTACTAAAATGTCAAGAAGAGCTGGTGGCTGCCCAGAGAGGGGGGACAGCACACCTCAGCAGAAGGACATCAAGGCATCTGTTCAGCCACTGTGCCTGGAGGGTCACGCGATGGTACATCTCCAGCTACCTTGTCCTGACTGAGAGAAGGAAGTCTTGAGGCAACAGGTTGCTGCTTCAGAAAGCACATTGTCAGCCCTTTAGCACCTTCTCTGTCAACATCCACATTACTGTGTTCGGTTTTTGTGATACATTTCCCCCCTATATGTCTTGAGTCCTGTGGTAGAGACAGGTCAGTGTTCTTAGCTGGCCTCAGCATTGTTTCTATTTCTGACAGTTCTGACAGCCCTTCACATAAATCAGTGGTAAAAATCTCCCATGTTAGTGGACAGTGAAAGGTTTCAATCATATTTGGCAATGTCAGTTGTGTTTGTCCATCTCTGATGTTTTATCAGTTCTTTTAAGCTCTTTCTTTGGCAAGGCAAAGATATCTATAGTAGGCAAATGAAAAATGAACTGTATCCTAATCCTCTTGTTAATACAGCTGGTACTCTTCCAAAAATCATGCACTACCGCTGACAAATCACTGTAATAATCACAAGCCTAAGTTCTAATTTCTTAGATGATTTTTACAAAGTATTCATTTTTTCAGCTACGCAATGGACAAAATTGATTGTGTTGAAAAAAGCGATTAGGGCTTGTAGTATCATTTCCATACTTGGGATCTGGAATGCATTGTTAGGAACCTCAGTTCTGTTGCTTCCACTAAATGCATGGCCCTAGAAAAAGTTTCTCTGTGGTCTTCTGCCTCAGTTTCCTTATCTGTAATATTTCTCATCCTCAGGTTCCAGGACTGACTACGTGACAAAGAACTATAGCCAGTCTCTTAAAGGAGGAACTTTATTTCCCAGTATTTTTGACACTCAGATATTTACTTTTAAATGAAGAACATGTACTCTTTCCCTTCAGAAGACATCTTTGAGAATTTAAGGATTCGGAAATTATATCTCTATATCACAGAGAGGGTTTCCCCAGGGGATCTCCCCCAGAGAACCACCTTGGCTCCAACACATTTGTGTAAGGAAGTATCTAAGAAAGGAGAATAAACTAGAAAAACTAGAAGAGGAAACAGGTCTCTGATGGGCAAGGAGGGCCCATGATCTTCTGTTCTATATCCCAAACAAGCCACTTAGTTAATGTCATCCGGCTGAATCTGCGAGGGAGACAGCACTTCTTTTTACGGATGCCATATGTGCCTTTCTTCCTCTTTCTGTAAGCTTCTTCTCCTGGACCCTCTACCACTGGTAGCTGATGTCTCCCTGGGGCTCCCAGCTTTGTCTGGGTGTCCTTTCCAATGTCTCTTAATGCCAGGGTGGGCCCAGAACTCTGGATTCTGTCTGTTTTTCCCACTAACATTAACCCTTTCCTCTTTTGACCTTTTCAAATACAAGCAGTTGAGTTAGTAATAGCTGAAGTGTTTCCCTCTGAGGAGATTAATGTCTTAATCTAATGGAGAAAGTATTGCAGGGCATAATCGATACTGTGGCAGAGAGTTTGGACCCAGATCCCTTTTGGTCCAACTTCCTGCTGCTGTTTCCAACGGACAGGGAAGCCCAGTCATGGAAAGCCTGCTGCTAGGTCCTGGGAGGACTTGAGATTCTTGATTTATCCTGATATCTCAAAAAGAAAAAAGTAACTGGAGCTGTGCAAATGATCTGCAGTATCTGTTCTTCTATTTCCCATGTCTCTGAAGAAAGGGGCCGGGCCAAGGGCGCTCAAACCCAGCCCACCATGACTTTCCAGGAAACAACTGACCCAGAAGCCACAACTGCTTTCAGAAGCTGTGGAATTAGAGATGGTAATGAACTCATACATGGTGAGGGGAAGGATTAGTCTGTGAGCTGCCCATTTCCATGGATACAGGCTCCTTTCATTTATTTTTACTGGGCTTTTACAGGGACTCAGAGCTCCAAATCTGATAGGACATCTGTGCTTCATTAGCTGTGTTTCATTACGTTTATAATGTGATTTAAACGGACCCCTCTAAGCTACAACGAGGGAGGCTCCAGAGAGTCCCAAGTTCCTGGCCTTCTCTTGCAGGGGGCCACACAATGGCTACAGGGATGGAGATAAGTGTTTGGAGTCATGAGACCCCTGGAAGGTGGATTTCAGGCTGGGACGAAGTTGGGCAGATCTTTTTCTCTTCAATTAAGACCTTAAAAACTGGACTTGTAATCTGAGAGCATCTCTGTAGGGAAAAAGAAAAACTTAGCTGTGGGGCCTGGAAGGTTCTACTAATTCTAGCGGTTTGGGTATTCTCACTCACCCTGCAGCCTTCCTTCTCCTGTGCTTTGGAAGTCAGCACAATTAACACGTGCTGTCAAGGTTGAGGGAGGAAATGTGAAACACGAGGGTGGTTCCGTGGACTGCAACAGGAAGCAGGAAGCAGCCACTTTTTGAGTGCTCCCTCCAGCAATGATTAAAGTAAAAGCAGGTAGTCAGTCATGTGACAGGGCTGAAATGTATAAACTGAGTATCACACTGCTCTGAGAATAGTTGCTATGGTAACCCAGACAGAGATGGAACAGCAGTAAAGGAGAGCTGCCCTGAAAGCAAATGTTATTGATTAAATGAGATTTTTTTTTTTGAGACCCCTCAAAAAATTGGTGGCAATGGCGAGAATGGCAGTACAAGGCAGGTGAACTTTCTGTAATGACCACGCGGAGAGTGTGGTTTGGTTAGGTATTGACAAATCTTGTCAGGAGTGCTCATAGAAGCAGGAAGTTAAACGATCATCTGTACAGGCTACTGTTTCCATGGCTGAACTTCTTGCTTATAAAATTACATAGTAAGTGCATTGTTTCTAAAGAAAATCTAAGGTGTTGGAGACAGGTGGTGTTACTAACCTTGAGTTCAAACACTAAATCATCTGAACCAGGATTATTTTCCTGCAAGGTATCCACTCAGTAACCTGATTATGTCTAATAGGGTCCCGCATTCTGCCATCAGTAGTTCACATGACCATTGCAGAGGTCACTATTTGGTTGAGGAGCGAGGCTGGCCCTCTAAAGGTGTCTTTATTCCAATTTTTAGATGCATACTCCCTCTGAACTTTGCACATTGCAACCTACCTGGACTTAATTTTCCCATAGTTACAATGTGAAGAAAAGAACTCTGTCCTACTTTTCAGGATGATTGTGAGAAGTAACTTATTAATGATTAGAAAGCAGCTGAGAAATTCAGGTTCTTCACAAATGAAGGTCAATAAAAAAGTGCATATGGGCACCAATCGCAACAATCATAAGGTCACTGAGACACAGCCAGTGTGTGGCCCAAGGTCTGAAGACAGCATAACGACCAAGTAAGATGCCCAGTTAACGGGGACTTTCTGAACTGTGCCTGTATGTGTACTTATTTTCATCACTGGGGATGAGTTGCAGATGTGGCAAAAGCTTTTAATATTTTTAAAGGTATTGTTAGTCTAGTATTCATTACCCTCTTCATGCCCCTGCTTTTACCATGAGCTGGTGGATTGACTTTCTGAAACAACCAATACCCTCACTCGGGAGGCTGGTGACCTTCCCTTTGTCCCCTTGCCTTCCCTTTCTGCCGCAAAGCTGTGCAATACAATACAGCCCTCTGCCAGCAGATCTGTTACTAAAGGAATTCATGCATCTTGCATCTTGAAGATGCATTATTAATGCCTGGACAAATCACATCAGGTGAAACCCAGCAAGTCCCTGGCACTGAAAAAAAGGAACAAAGGCTAGTTCTACAAGAGAGCGATGGATGAGACAAATTGTAACAGCTGGGAGTTTCTTGTAAGTAAGATGGCATAAAACCCAGAAATGCTAAAATTGTGCGCACGGACAGCAACTTTGTATTTCCACAGTAAAACAGATTACACATGGTGCTGGAAGGAAGCCATTCTAATTGTGGCTTTGTGAAAGTCGTGGTGATGCAACTCTTTGAATTTCCCAACAAAAGGGGCCAGCTTTCTGGTGACCAAATTACTTCCAAGCACAATCCCAGGCTTTTTACACGATTTCCGAGATGGACCAGGAAGGATGGGTTTTTCTAATAGGATCAGTGGTCAACTCTGGCTGCAGAAGGGGAACAATAAAATGTGGCTTAGGGGAATGTGAGGGACAGAGGCTCCAGCATCCTTTGAGACAGCGGTTTGCTGTGTGTGATTTCTCCTCCTAAGTGAGAATGTGCAGATGGGATGATTGGAGACAGATAAATATCAGATTTATTTCAAATGGATTAGAAAAGGCCACGAGTGCACCATCATTTAGCCGTGCAGATCCATGGCTGTGCTGACTCCCAGTGGTCACTAATGACGCACAACCTGCTTGTGTGCTGATGAGCTTCCCTGCTCCTCTCTGCCAGGCCCTCAGCAGGGAGGATGCATTAGAAACGGCAGGCAGCAACTGAAGTTGGTGGGGACATGAAAGAGGGGGCATTTTTCAAACCTATTTGTAAATAATGTTTATTAAATAAGATTTCTTTTGACATCTTGAGAGAAATGACGTTCTTTTAAAAGATGAGAGCTACTGGTGTGCAGAAGAAAAGGGCCAGTGGTTTCTGTGTGTGTGTGTGTGTGTGTGCACACGTGTGTCTCATGTGCACAGTTCTCTTGTGGTTTCTGTGTAATATTATCCACGTTTTCTATTTGGAGAATCAGAATCATTTTCTATTACATAGACTCAACAACAAACATGAAACCACCTAATTACGCTTTCATAATCATGATTAAAAACAATCTAAATTATCCTGCTAGATGTGCTCAAAGAGTTTGTTGATTGCTTTTTGATGTGTATTAGAGATTTATGCAGAGCCACATCAAATGATTTGCTTCACAATGAAATAAAGAGAAAAAAATTCTTTAATATGCATACATACTTACTTAAAACATACATATATAATTCATATTAAGCTCATTAACCAGCATCCACACTAAATCAATGACCATGTAACAATCGTGAAAAGACTGATTACTTTCAAATAGTATATTAATTTTCACATCACACACATGCACACACACACATATATTTTTTTTCCCAGTGTTGAATCTACCTTTTACAAAGGCTTTGGTATTTTGAAACTTCAGTGTTTCAGTGAATGTTTCCACATTCTTGGAATGAACTTTTTGAGATTAGGATTTAAATTTTAGAATTAAATTTTAAGATAAGAACTGCGCATAGAAGATTCCCTTCTTTCCTTTTGGACAGTGGACTGTTAGAAGTAACATAGGTTACTTCTAACAAAGATGTTTGTAACTGTTTACATACGAGTCTGGGTTCTCACAGGATTGGAAACCTGTGAGTTGCTTTGGAGACCGTGGTCTGGAATAAACATGAAGTTGACAGGTGAGGCAGGGCCTACAAGAGGTGTAAATCAAAATGGAGCAATGAAATGTGTTTTCCATGTTCAGACATAAGGCGATGATAGGCCTCAATGAAAGGCCAAATTAACAAGGGTTTTCAATTTTAATATGAAAGGATGGTGGTTTGTTCATTCAGCAATCCTATTTTTTTTCTTTTTCTTTTGTCAGGTGTTGAATAATCATAAAGGGTAATAGTAAATAAAAGAATACTGAGATATATTTACTCTCCTGGGTGGGAAAGTTACATAGAGACTCAATATAATGTGTACATTGGTATAGTAGGGCTCTGTGAAATGGATTATGGGAAGATGGAGGAATAACTTTGTAGATGTGTGGTAAAAGTCTTTACCAAAGATCAGCTTGAAAGGTGAGTTGGCTCTCTGTCCATGAACAGGCATTCGAGGCAAAGGCAAGGCTAGGTACAGAAGTCTGAGATGTCAGGGGCCAGGGCATGTGATGGTATGCTGAATAATGATTTTGTTGCATTTAAGTTGTGAGGCAGGAAGAGGCAAGAGATGAAGTAAGAAACGCAAGGGGCCAGAATGTAAAATGTGTACTCATTGCACTAAGAAGTCTGGATTTTATCTCATAGGCAAACATGATATTAGAGAAGGATATAATCAGATTTGTGTTTTGGAAAGCTAAACCCCTTGGAATGTAGAGGATGAACTGAAAAGTGGCAAGAAAGAATGGCAGAAGGGAAACAAAAAGTTACGGTACCATTGGAGAGAGTTGGTGAGAACCTAAGGAAGGCAGGAGAGGAACGGCACGTCATTGTTTTCTGTTCCAGTCTAAATCAAAAGGAGAAGACTGGGTAAAGTGCCCTCTTTACATGGACCAGAAACTACAGCCAGCCAGATGGTAAGCCCTTCTACTTGGCTGTACCCTGCGCATGGGATTCCCCTTATCTGAAATTCTGCCCACCCTTGTCCAGCTGGATGATTTCATTTTCACCTAAAGACTCACATCCAGCATTGTCTCCTTTCACTGGGACTCCTGTGGGACCACATATACTTCTAATTGAGCAAGTAGCAGAACACTTGGTACTTGGCTATGACCCCCTTGAGGGTAGAGGCTATACGTCGTAGTATACATGTCGTCAGGGTGGCCGCCATGCAATGGGCACCCTCTGAGTAACACTGCTTTGCCATTTCATCAGATAGCTCAGCAAAACGAAATGCCTGTCATCCTAGAATCATTGCTGGGAAAAAGACCTGTAGATTCTAGAGCTATGAATTATTGCTATAGAATGTAGTCTCATGATGTTTTGGCAATTTCAAGGTGATTGAGATCAATGTAGACCACCAATACAAATAAAAAAGGCCCCCAAAATGTCATTTTGGATTTATTTTACACACACACACACACACACACACACACACACACACACACACAATCTATCATCATCATCATCATCATTATCTATTCTCCCTCTTTTCCCTGCCTCTCTGTCCCTTTCTTTCTCACTCCCCTTTTCTCTGTCTCTAAGATAAATGCAAAAAGTCAGGCCCCAAAACTTCCATTACTACCACCTACATTTGCATTCTGTTTTACTAAGTGACAGCAACCTGTCCACTTTCCTTTACATTGTGGAATCACAGACCGAATTTTAATGAGTTAGCTCAGTCCTGTAAGTAGAATTAGGGCTGCGTCTTTGGATTATAGGCTGCCATAGAGTCTTAAAGTATGAAGTTATTATTATTCTTTGTGTTTCTATAATTCACTTAAAAAGTCCAGTGAGTGATGTGCAGTGAGCACAATGAAACTAACGTCCTTTTCCTCTGGCTCCGTGTCCAGTCTCTTGTTCTGCCTGACATACCTCCTGGAGTGACCACAAGGATGACTTGACCCTTTGGTTTTTGACTATAGAGTTGCTTACAATGCTCCAAAATGTCCTAGCTGTCCTGAGACTTAGTGTTTCTTGTCTTCAAATGTTTCTGCAGAGTCCTCAAGGCAACTAAGAATCATAGAAATTGCTTTTAAACTAACTAAAGTCTTGTGTCTGTCCCCAAATATCTTGGTTGCTTTTGAAAAATCACCTTAACCATTGGAACTGTGTTTCTTCTTGTGAAATAAGATGGTTGGACTGAATATCCTACTCTTTTCTTTTAATTTCAGAAACAATCTATATTTATTGTAACCATTTATTTATCAACATTTATTAATTATCAACTTGGGCAAAGCCCTCTTCTGGGCAAGATAGGACACACACCCACTCTCACACATACACACGCGTACACCCGCAAGAGTAAAGCTTGCTTTTATAGCTCATTGTTGAATGTGACTGTTTTACATTTGGAATTTTGAGGCTGTAAGTCTTGGTTTTTCCTGAGGATGAACCCATCTTACAACAAAAACTGGTGTGTCCTTGGGGCTAGAGTTAGGAGGGAGTCTAGAGATCATCTACTTGACTTTCTACCACATTGTCCAAAGCACCATATCGATGGTCTGGCCTTCATATTCTTCTTGTATATTTCTGAAATGAGGAATTTATGATTTTTGAAAGAATTTTTAAAATCCCTAACTCTAAAAATGTTCTTCCTTGTACTGAGATGAAAACTACATTTCTGTGACAATTTAAAAATTTTTTTATTTACTCATTCATCCCACTGGCAAGTACTTACAGAGCACTGTCCCTGTATGGGGTGGAATATTAGACCCTTGACTTGGTTCTGGCCCTGTGAACATACAGTCTATTGGAGGGCTGGATATTAAACAAGGAATTGCAATACACTCCGACACACAGCCTAATAGTGGAGAAGGATGCTGTATCAACAGTCGGGGTGTGCGCGTGTGTGTGTCAAGTCTGAACTTGAGAGATTAGAGAGAGCCTCTTCAAGGTCCTCTCAGCTGAGATTTGGAGAGTACAAAAATGCTCGGTGCTTAACCCCTTACGATTGTCTTGGAAACACTTGAAGATAGCGTTTCCCTCAAGTCTTTTTAAAGACTAAATAAAAAAATAATTCTTTTAATTTTTATTGCCAGATCTTCTAAGTGTGCCTCCAGTGCTTTCTAATTAAACATTAAGTCACTTTGTTAGGAAATAAATGAGATTTATTTGGCCTACTGTTTTCTTCGTGAACTCATTTTGGCTCCTAATGATAAATGTTTTTTCTCAAAGTGCCTACTGACCATCTACTTAATTATCACTGGAAAGTTTAGTTGGATACTAATACAGAGGTTTTGCTATTTAAGAATGAAAATTTTGCCTGGTTAGGGTAACTTTATGATTTCTCTGTTTCTATAGGATTTTTCAAAAATTATTGATAGTGGTTCTCCAGTTGTATTTGCAAATTCTCCTGAGAGCAATTATTGAGCCAAGATACAATCTGCCTATCATCGACACAATCTTATTCTCTGGTTGCCCCTTATTTATGTTCATTCTTCCTTTTTTTGTTTGATGATCACCTCTCTGGTGAAGATAATTGCAAAACAAAGGGAATTTGTTTTACATCACCTGACAAAATTGCACCATCTTCCCCAAACACAGACACTATCCCTTATATTTTCATCTCTTTTTTATTTCACACACAACGCAATGAGTGGTTTTTTTTTTTTGACTCTGTAGTTTTCTTCAGACCCAGTTTACTTTTGTTGTGTGCAAGACCTTTCTGCTCTTTTTGTATGATTTCATTGTCCCTCTTTTATTTTTCTCCTTCTCTTCTGAGTTTTTAGAAATGTGACCATCCTTTCTTTTTCATTCATATGTTTAAAAAAAAAAGAACTTTAAGCAACTACCATGATTTCTTGGACTGTCTTCTCTTCATTAATAATATTTCTAATTATATAACCACTTTTATTTTTAGGCCTGCTAGTACTTCGTGAGTCCTGTTTCCTTTTAGTGCTGTATTTCCTCTGACTTAAAAAAAAAAGAAAAAACTCACTGTGTGTGGTGGCTCACACCTGTAATCCCAGCACCTGAGAGGCTGAGGCAGGAGGATCATTGTGAGTTCAAGATTAGCCTGAGCTACAAAGTGAACTCAAGTCCAGCCTGAACTGCATAGTGAGGCCCTGTCTCAAAAAAGACAAAAAAAAAAAAAAAACCAAACAAACAACTCTTCTAAAATTTAAAATACACTAATGTTATGGCTTAGAGAAGGAGGAAGAGAATCAATTGAATGCCTACTATCTTTCGTGCCTGATGTTATGATATTATTCATTCACAATTCAGGGCTGGGTTGATTGTCTCAGCGGTTCAAGACTCCTTCTAATCTCTCATAGGTTAGTTACTCCTGTTCACTGGCCCATGTTAATTATCTTTCATGTTTCACAGAATATAGATTGTTATCACTTCTTTAGAAAATCAGAATTCATCCTCCTGGCTGGGTAAATAGCGATCTCACCAAAAGTACTATAGTTTCTTCTGTGTACCATGCTGTTCTGCTTAGTAATGACTTGATATAAAACTTGGCCCTCTATGGACTAAATTTGATTCTTGGAACTTTCTTTAGATCTGTTTTGCTGTGCACGTGCTTGGTGAATACATTATGTAAAGTAGCAACCTTTGGAATGAAAGAACCTCATCAAAGCCCTTAGCCTCTATATTATTTACTGTATGTAATAATACCACAAAGTTGGCCACTTACAACAACACACACTGTTTTGCATCACAGTTTCTGTGGGTCAGGATATGGCACAGCATGGCTGGATTCCCTGCTTCAGGGTCTCACCAGTTGCTCTCAAGTGAGAGGAGACCACACAGGGCACCAACACCAGGAGGTAGACCATGGAGTCCATTGGAGGGTGCACCTGATGCAGCATCCATGCCTTTGGGCATCAACATGAGCTTTACAGTTATCTGAGGATTTCCCTCCTCAGTGTTCCCTTTAACTGCCACAGGCATACATGCTGAATACAAACTAATTTTTGGTCCTATTTTCCTCCAGTGTTAAATCCTCCATATTTCTATGAACTTTCAGCACCTAGCAACTTCTGTAATTATGATGCTTCAACATCACTGTTTCAGCAAGTGCACATGCATGTTCACACATGTGCACACACATGCATACACATAGAGTGTGGCATGTATAGCGTCTCACCAGTGCTTCCGGATACTTGGTCACCTCTATGGTCCCTATGGTCAAAAGTGACCTCTGTGGCTGACCTACTGCTGCTATTCCTATTTCGCTTTCCAGATAGTAATTGTTTTCTTCCCATAAATATTAAGGGAAGGAAATTTGCTTCTTTTGCCTGACCTTTCTATTCTTTGAGACTTGTTTATGTGTTTTAAAGAATTCATGTCAACTTTATATCTCTTGCAGGAACTTTGGCCAATTTCTTCATTATGCCCTACAAGAAATAGCCTGTGGTCAAGTTAATTCAAGGGAGAATGCACGAAGGTGCTGGCAGGCGGGAATGACAGTATTGACCAAAGTCTCCACTGCTATCAGCCAAGTAGAGCACTTACGTTGTAAAGAAAATCAGCGCAGATGGACTCTCAGCTGTTAGGGCTCTACTTGGTACTTGCTTCTTTGGATTCTTGTTTCCCACCTAATACATTTTATTTTATTACAGGAAAAATAATTTAAGACTTTGGCAAAAACAATTAAATAATTCAGAGACTGGTGATTTTTTTTCCAAATTTGTAGCTGGATCAAATATTTATAAGTTGCAGATTCGTAGGTAGATTTCATAGGTGTAGGACAATCAGTACTTCATCACAGTGTGCCTGACAGGAGCTTCAAATCAGGCAGCCCTGGCCTTGGGATTCATGTGGACAAAAAAAAAAAAATACACCAAACCTGTCTGCACTATTGCCTTCGAATCCATTCCCTCCTGTCTAGAATCCTGGTGCTTGTCACTCAGTGTGGCACCACAGACAATGGCTGGAGCTTCAAACATACCTTTTGCTCTCTTTGGTGTTTCTAATATCCCTTTCAGTAAATTTTTAATGCTGTTTCAATTATGGGCCAAATAACATTGGACACAATGCAGCCTGTCTAAGTCTAGCACTTAGACTGGAGTGGTGTTTTTAAATAGCAATTAGCATCCACAACACTGTCATGAATTTGTGAATATACTTTAGGATTGATCTTAATGATTCCATTACAATAGGCTCTGTTTCCCCCCGCCCCCCTCCACAATGGTCCTGCTTTTACAATATTGTAGAGAAGCCTGGATTTGGTTTTTGATTCAAAGGCTTGAGCTAGTGTGTGTCTCACTTCTGGGCCTGTGACTCACCACAACCAGATCTGTTGAAGATCCTTAGTAGACCTTAGTGGGTCTTCAGTGTAGCCAGATTGTGCTGTGTAGGAAAGAGCTGTAGCCATTATTTGTGAAATTATGAGGAGGCAGAGATACTAAAGCAATGTCCTTTGTGAACCATTAGGCAAAACAGAAGGTCTCATGGAAATTTCCAGAAACTGTAGTGCAAAACACATTTTTCTCAGACAACGTTTTGGGTCATCCATCAAACAATTGTGCATGTCCTCAACAGTGTGTGAGCTTCTTCTAGATGTGTAACTGCTACCTTCTTCAGCTTGAGTGAATTAAAAGTATGTAGGCCAGCTGAGACGTGAGCAATTACTGAGGAAAAAGCCCAAAATACTTTCACAAGTGAGAGAGATGGACATGTGTGTTGCTGTTATTTATAATTATCCTTGTTGGCATTGTGTAATTCTTATTTTGGGACTTGATTTTGATGGGAGTAAAGTGACTATAGGTTATGTATGGCATAGCTAGGCCCCACTAGAAGTTGGGTATTGATAGCGAAGGGGAATGAGGAGGTTACAAACTCAGAATGAATATATATAACTTCCTGCTGGATCTGAACAGGAAAACACTGTTAATCTTTTCTATTTCTGAACCACGAATACTTTGAGGACATTTTGTAATTGAGTGTTATAAAATTACATTTTTTTTCTATAGTAAATTATATTGTCATCTGGCTATGATGTGGAAGTCTATCTCACTGGTTGATTCCTGACTTTTCTATGAAGAATGGATCTTTACAGAGCAGTTGGGGGTTCAGTGGCATTCACCAAAGTTATTCTTGTGTTAAGTTTTTCTGTCTCTAGACTGTAAGTCTAGACTGTAAGTCTAGACTGTATGTCAAGAGTCTCTAGACTCTTTTGTTTTTGCCTCACCAACTGGAGTTTGAGTTCTGTACTATATAGAGGCCTAAAAATCTCAAATGGTATGGATTCCATATTTATTTATTGTCATAATACTACTTAATACCTGCTCAAAGAAAGTACTTAATAACTTAGCTTTTTAACACATTTTTCCACTTGTCCCACTGGAAGAGTATCTTGGTGTGATCTATCATCCTTTATGCCTCTGGCCATTTACATGTGTTATTTCTTCTACCTGGAATGCTCTTTTCCTTTCCTTGCCTTGTTAATCCATCTTTAAAATTTAGCTCAAAATAGTTGTTCAGAGATTCTTACATGAAATCCACTAATTTGTTGCTGAACTATTTCTACTTTGGCAATAAAACTTTTATACCTCTTCTTGGTGGTCCTAATCCTAAATGTAATTAAATATAATTAAATAATATATTGTGAAAACACACCCACGCGTGCACACACACACACAAATAATATATTGTGCAACCAGTTTGATAACAGAATCGCAGGTGTTATATACATGTCTTCAGACTGAATAATGTGTTACTGACAGTTCTACTTCAAGCTTCTCTCATGTTATGCTCCATATTACAAGGTTCTCAGTTACTATTTGAGTGAATGAATATGTTTGAGAAATTTGGTTGAGATCAAGCATGATATACTACTAATGTATGTCGATGAGTAGTTTTTTGCCTAGTTTGTGGCTTATACTATCATTGGTTTTCTGATGTCTCATCAAGTACTACCCTAAGCCTACATGCCTTTAACCAACTCCCTGTAGAACACATAAGACGCTTATCATTCTCAAGCTATCCAAACGGAACTCATGATAGCCAGCGCTCTTTCTCTTCCAAGTCACCTCCTTCTCTTAATGCATTATCATAGCACAACTTCCTACTCTGTTGATGGTAAGAGTTATGCAGCTTTGATTTGACAGTTGGATACCCACTCTCCAGTGTTCATCCACTTTTTGTTCTGTTCCCCAAGTTGATTGACTTAAAAGATGAGCCTCCTTGGTTAGCAGGATGTTTTCCCATCAAGAATCATAAGTCACAGCGCTTCCCAGATAGAACCTCTGAACAACAGCTCAAGAAATCTGAGAGTCGCCTATGTCCTGGTCCTCTCTCCTCCTGTCCTTCTTGAAGCCGATGAACCTTGCCCATTCTACCTACTAAGTCTTATTGGGAGCTTTGCCTGCTCTGCAGTGCTTGGCTCATACATATTCTTCTTAACTCTGACAGGACTGCAGCAGAGACTCCCAGTCACTCTCTCTGCTGCCAGCCTTGATTCTCTTCAATGGAGTCCAGCCCAGTCCCAGTTACTGTAGGAATTGCTTTATCAATACATAAATCAGATCTTCACAGTGCCCTACTTAAAACCTTCAGGGGCTGCTCTGGGAGCCTGTTATGGCTTAGGCCTAGAATCTCATGCATTCAGAGGTAGGGCTTTTTTGGAAGGTGATTGGATTATGAGGGCCTTGTACTCACAAGTGGTTTGACCTATCGATGAATTCATGGCTAAATGTGCTGTTAAGAGGCGAGACTGGGTTGGAAGAAGCGTTCCTGTGCCTTTGGAGGGTTTATGTCCCTCTCTGGCTCCTCCCTTCTCTCTCTCTGCCTCCTGGCTGCGATGGGTTGAATACTTTCCTCTATCATGTCTTTCCACCATGCTGTTTCTGCCCTGGAGCCAGCCTACCATAGACTGAATCTTCTGAAAACCATGAGCTGAAATAAGCCTCTCTTCTTTGAAGTGTTCTTTATTTTGTTGCAGCAATAGGAAGTAAACAATACAGAGTCACTCTTCCAGATGTTTCATGATCTGCTCTTTGCCTATATTCATGTCCACAATTCCCAGCATGAACTCAAGACTCCAGCACTTGGAACCACTTACTCCCCCGTGCACTGTATGTTCTTTCCAGCTTTGTAATGTGTACACACGGAGACCCCCACCAGAAAGCTCTTTCTCAATGACCCCTCGTATTTTTAACATAGATTATTATCAAATTTAATCTTCTGTATGAAACATTTCATGATTTCCCACACATTCTAGGCATTTTCTCTTCTAATCTCTGTTAGTCTCTGTACACACAGTAGTCTCACTGTTTTATAATTGATTATTTACTTCTCTGCCTTCTACACAGACTAGCATTTCTTGAGGTCAGTGGCTGTGTCTTATTTGTCCCCAGTCCCTAGCACGGTGCTGGAAACCAGTAGGTATTCTATAAACATCTGTTGATAAATAGAACGAATGAAAGTGCAGCCAAATCAAACTTGGCAATCGGGCATATCTTTTATAGTTGTTAATAGAATTTAATAACACTCTCTGGAGGTATCAGGGGCAGGGAATGCCACAAACTGGGGGTTTTATAGTCATAGATCCATTAGAATTTGTGGTCTGAAGGGGTTTATGTAAAAATTCAAATACACATTTGATTGCATATAGCTGACTCATAATAATGCAAGTGTGATTCTAATGTGAATTAAAGCTGAGAACAGCCATTGGGTAAGAAGTGGAGGCATCTTATGTATTTTTGCTCAGAAAAGAAAAAAAATGTGTTTGGGTCTTTCTGTATATCTGAGAAGTAAATAGATGCTAGAAAACATTTTCAATGTGACAGGGAAGCCGTGTTTAATCTGGTAGAAGGAGGGCACAATGTATTCTGAGATAGATTTTGAAATTGACCAAGAAACTAGTGTCAGATAATCATCTTCATAGTTACAGTTTGGGGGACATTGTCGTTGACGAAAGTTTTATTCCTGTTTATCTCGATGGAAGAACTTGCTGGATAAGAACCCATGTAATTCCATTTGAATGGGGCTGACTCCAGTAGTTGATCCAATCTCATGTGACTTAACTTATATCATAATACTTCATTCTCTGGAACTTTTCCACATATCGAGTCTCATATTAAGCTCTATAACTTGCACTTTTCTTAACATCTGTGCCAAAGAATAGTCTCTTCAGAAGCGAAAAAAAAACTTATGATATTTTAAGTTTTGTAGGACATATGCTGAGATTTGGTTTTTGATAACAGTATGTAAAAAATGGAGTATGTCTAGAGCCGTTATCATAATCCTGGGGCAAATATTAGAAGATGATTTAGCCAATTATGTAAGAATTGAAGGCACCATCTTGGATCTATCCACTACCCCCAAAATGGTCATATTGGACTTGATTTTTAAACACCAAAATATCTTTAAAAAAATCGTTTTTTTTAAAGGTGGAGGTCTGAGGCAGAGCTTTTCTCTGATGACCTGTTTATCCTCCAATGTTAACTGAGCTTCTCATCTCCCTCAGCTGTTTAGCCAAGGACATGGCATACATAGCCCTCAGCAAATGAGACACTATAGAGTTTAGAAGGAAACCACAGTGTCTTTCCAAGTTCACACGTTGGTGTGATTACGTGACGAGAATACTGCCAGAAGTACTGGCCAGACACAGAGATCCCTGTGTCTGGTGATTGTCATGTATGAGGTGTGACTGAAAAATGCAGTGAATGTTTAAACTTTAAAAATTTACTACAGTAAATGTCACCTTGCCATTAATCTTCCTCAAGCTACTCCCCCTTGAATGGAAAGCACTTATCCCATTATTCTTGCCACTTTCTGAAGCAGTTCTGAAAGTCCTCTTCAGTGAGTGTCATTAGTTATGCTGTGATAGCTACCATGATGTCCTAAATTAATTTAAAACATTAACTTTTCATGGCCATTTTAACTTTGGGGAAGAGCTGGAAGTCTCACAGTGACAGATCCAGTGAATAAGGTGGGTGGGAAAATACCGTAATGTTTTTAGGAGCCTGCTTTTTCTTTGGATGGGACTGAGAGGCAGCATTTATAGTATTTTTTTTTATCATGTCTCATAAAGACATGGAAGAGGACTTCCAGAACTGCTTCAGAAAGTGACAAGAATGATGGGATAAGCGCGTTTGAAGTGAGGGGGACTATCTTGAGGGGGATTAATGGCCATGTGTCTCATA
The DNA here is from genome assembly GCA_004365215.1 of Cuniculus paca. Classification (NCBI taxonomy): domain Eukaryota; kingdom Metazoa; phylum Chordata; class Mammalia; order Rodentia; family Cuniculidae; genus Cuniculus; species Cuniculus paca. Next base: position 17,699 of record RJWT010002694.1, on the reverse strand, counting down.
AATTTTTAAAACATTTAAATATCTGCCATATATTTTGATCATACCTTGCAAATCTTCCTTTCTGTCAGGAGCATATAGTTTTGCTTTTTCTTGAGCATGAGAAGATGTAAACGCTAAGGGTTGCAACTTTCAAAGGGAGAGAACATTGCTACCTAACAGGAGAAGCTAGGGATAAATGAGCCGGAGCTCACAGGCTTTAGAAGCTCAGTTTGGGAGTTTTAGAGAATCAGTGTTAGTACATGAAGAACTTGTTTAAATCTGAAGACTTTTTAAAGTAAGAAAAATGTATTTTTATACTATAGAACCAGTATATGGTCATTTGGAAGGCAGACAAAATTTTGTACATTATTCTCTAATAGCATTTAACTATATTTTATGATTGCTTTGGGTTTTGTGCTATCTCCTTTGAGACAGTGAGATATTTTAAGGTAGAAACTTTGTGTTAATCACCTCTCTATCTTAAATGTCTTTATATCACATCCATATATGATTGTAGACCAAAAGGGCAGGTAAATACTGTAAGCATCTGTCTTGGTTACTTTTTTTTCGTTGCTGAGACAAACTCCTGACACCCAAAATTAGGGAAGAAAAGGTTTATTTAGTTTACAGTTTTTGAGGATTTCAGTCCATAATCAGCAGCCAGAGCAAAAGGGGGCAGCCATTCATGGCGGCTGCAAGCGGCAAGAGCAAAACCGCACCAAAGAGGAAAAACACACCCCCATTCCGACCTTGCATTGTATGTGGGCTCCACCTCTGGGCGGGTGCAGAACTCACACCACCAATCCCAGCACTAGACAGCATCAATCACAAATGCTAGATTCAGCTGCTTCCATGACTACATGAGGTTTATGGGGGCCATCTATATACAAACCTTAACAGCATCATATTGGGGCTATGGTTACATAGCCAATAATGACTCTTACACACAGAAGGTTTTGGATGATTCTTTAAAACCACTTTAGTTGTGAAAAGGCAGAGTTTTATCCTTTTCTTCTTTTAGAACAAGAACAAAAGAGTATACAGTTGAAAGCTGTCTTGGTTTTAGGTAGATCATCGATTTACTGACAGAGAAAAGAGTAATATAGGATAGCATCAAGAAGCTCAGCATGTTTATGGAATGGGCGAGAGGGTGTACCACACATTCTAGAGCAAGTCGTTAAGGTGGAGAATTACAGTCCAGCTATAGATTTCACTTTGAGCTTCTTGTTCATTTTTACCAGCAGTACCTAGATGGTATAATTTATATCAAATGGCAGGACAGGAGGCCCAACAGTAGAACTTTGTAACTTAGCTCTATCACGGGGAAGACTGATGATGACAGTCTGGCTGGGCATCCAAAAAACCATTGCTTCGTGATATATGTATAGCTGAAAGGCTGAGCAGTATAATAGCTATTATCAGATATTCAAGAGATTCAGACTATACACTATAGCAACAATAAACTGGCAAGAACTTGAAAATGTATATACCCGGAGCTTGAAATTTCAAAAGACAAAAAGACCCACTGCATGCCCACAAGCCTTTGGATGAATGAACTATGATACGGTGACAAAACGGAGTACCATGCAACTGCAAAAAGAGACATAGACTACGGGCAGTGTTCTGGGGGAGCTTTCTGGCTAGATGGACAGAACAACATGAAGAAGAGTACATCTGGTAACCTATGTTCTGTCTAAGAAGGTGTGGGACAGAAATACATAACTATATTATTCTTAAATCAACCAAAAACTAATGAAATTAGTTACTCAATAGCAGGCATAAAGGACACAGCAGCAGGACTGATATTTTGATCTTTGAATTATATATATACTGTGTATAATTATAAAACAAGGTTAATGAAAATGAGTAAGGCTTCCAAGTCAAAAGATTACATAAATTAACTTTTATTTTTTTAAACATGTGCTTTACAATGCAGCTGCTCCTAAGCCAAGATGGTATTGTAAACTCAATTCTTTTCAGACCTGGAAACTAATGTGCAAGAGCTGAACTCCAGCCGAGGAGAGAAAGCACCCTGGAATGATGGCTCGCTTGTCTGTCTTGGCCAGCTTTCTTTCATTCTTGGAAAATGGGCATCTCATAGAAGTAACATGAATTCCTAATAAAGCCAAAGATAATGCACTTGTAAAAAATCGTACTATAAACCAGATATGGTGGCACACACCTATGATCCCAGGATGTGAGAAGCTAAGGCAGGAGGATTCCAAGTTGAAACACAGCCTGGCAACGATGCGAATTAGTGAGACCCTGTCTTAAAATAAAAAATAAAAAAGGGTTGGGAATACAGCTTAATGCAAAAGGCCAGGACTCCCCAGTTTAACAAAATGGACACTGTAATTGTTTCCCTTAATTTGCTAGTGAATGGGGTAATGCTGAGACAGCAGCTTGGGACTCCTGAGACTGATCACTGTTCCAAGGAAGACAGATTTGGACACAGAGGTCCAAAGCTCTGTGCAGGAGGAAGCTGTTGGCACATCTGAAGCACTTTTCCTTGGACATTGTCCTTGGACATTGAGCCATATTCCCATACGCCCTGGCTGTGCAGAACATGGCGGCTGGCTCCTTGGTTAAGCTCTCCAGAGAAGACAGTGTTCCCAGCATCTCTCCTCCAAGTTGCTCTGGACAAAGATTTCAAACCAGTGCTCCCAGTACTTTAAAAAAGTTTCTTCAGCCCTGGGGAGAGAGTAGATGGTGCTGAGAGCTGCCAAAACAGGATTCACGTTTCCCTCCAGGAATGGCGGGAGGAGCCAGCTTCTCAGGAAGCAGCCTGCTGCTGCGGGGTGACACGGGCCCCCAGCAGCACTGAAAAGTCTCCCACTGCCCTAAAGTTGGAGGCTGTCCCAGGGAATCTATGCAGCAGAAGCTGGTGTGGGCCAAATGGCCACTTGGCCCTGCCAAAGGGCTGCCTGGATCACTGGTTCACACATGCTTGGGCTCAGCAGGCTAAGCTGTTGGCATTTGTTCAGTGGGGGAAAAAGAAAATAAACTTTGTGTGGCAAGTGATAACCCTGACATTTCAATATATTTACCACAATGTTACTTTCTAGAGTCACAGAGTAAAACAAATTAGAATTATAAATACCATCCAATTTTCCTGACAGCTCTTGTGAATTATTAGTGGAAATCAAATCACCTTAGTAAAGCAACGGCAGCTTAAATGCCATTGTCACTATCCCCAAAGATAGCAAAGCACCTATCCTCCGAGTGGCTCAACTTCCTTGGTTTGGTAGAGATTAAACACATGTGAATCATATGAAAATCAAGTCAATGATTTATACTTCTAAACGCTTCGCACTGCGCTACCCAACACTCCGAAGCCTGTTTGAAGGAAGATCTCTCATTCCAGTTTGCCTTCACCTGAGAAAGAAACATACCCACGTGCCTGGCCACGGGTAGCAGTAATTGCTGAATACTTGCATGAGCCGTCAACTTGATAACTGTCATGTCCTAGTTACTTGGAGCCCCATAGAACAATAATGAAGTATCCACTCCATGCAGATGACTTTGTGATTGATGACCCAGCTAAGGAAATCATTTACAAATACTGGCCAAAACTTCAGCCTGGTGATAAATCTCATCTGATATTCTCACAGTCCTCAGAGTGTGGCTCTGTGATTGACACTGACGGTATTGTGATAACCTAGGAGAAAAATCTTGCCTCTGGACACAACAAAGGCCCCTAAATTGACTCATGCTTATTGAAATAGAGTGAAACTTCGTTAGCTTCTTTTCAAGTTGACTGAAGGTTTAGTGCATATATATTTTTAATGCTGGGTGAGTGAAAATATTATATTTAAAGTAATATTGGTTGATTGACGTTTTTAAAAATTGAGTTCCATTTGTGTGGGGTCATTTTCTCAGCACATGTGCAGAAGCAAGAGGGTACTGGAGACTCTGATAGTCCCAGCACAGTGACACTTCCTCTGGGAGGAGGCATTAGAAATGGTACAGAGGATGTGCCAATTTCCTGATCAATTTCCACCCGTGCAAGCTTTCTGGGCTCCTTTCAATAACAAATTAAGTAACAGCAACACATTTTTTTTTCATGTTCAAGATATTCAATTCACTGTCAGAAATAATTGGGTTAATTTAAAAATTATATTAAAAGAATATTCCAAGAAATTTTGACCTGATAACCTGTGGCTATCATTTGTAGAGAAAGATACTATTAGTCCTAAGAAAGGTGATGGCGTGATATTTTTTAAAAAATCAAATGGCTACTATTTGCCAGGGACTATTGTCAATAAAGGCAAAGGAACCCACTCAGGTACAGGTATGGAGGCCCAGTGAACATTGGAGAGAATTAGAAAACCGTCAAATTGTGTGATTAGCTTTGTCTGCTGCAATGTAAAGTACAATACATTTTTATATAGAATTTTTATGCAATTCTATTTTCCATGTTAGGATCATATCTCAACAAAATTAGGGTTTATCTGTTACATTCAGGATCTAGGAATATACCCAAGGATCTTGAGGAAAGATACTGGCAAGAACATAGGACAACTGACAATGATGGGTAGTGACCTTTGGTATCTCATTCAATTTTAAAGTGGGTATTGGAAAACCCATCCTTTTGGTCACTCAGTCATCCATTAATTGACATGATACCATATTGAGGGGCTACTGGGGTGAGAGAAGTTCATTGTTAAAGTAGGTTCTATATTAAATTTTTGATTATAAAAGCACACATGGCATGTGGTTAGAAGTAATAGTGTACATATACAAGTTCATGATTGTATGCATTCATTTGAATATTGTTGAATATGTAATGTGCTGTGCTAGGCATAGCTGGAACACAGTAAAGAATTACAGAGAATATTCTGCACCTTCATGGTCCATAATCTAGCAGAGTATCAAGGTGGCATGCCAGTCTTGTTTTTTGGGGGAGATGCCAATCTTGAGGTAGGAAGGGCTTGCTTTAGAGAAGGTCCCAAGGGGTGGACAGTATTGGAGCTAAATGTTGGGGGATGGAGTGGATTTCCTAGGCAGGAATGAGGAGAAAGTAGAGAGAGTTTTGTAAGCAAATGTTTGGAGAAGGAAAATAGCAGGGGATGTCTAAGAATGACCATGTGGCACAGTGTAGGCGTGTAATGGTGGCATAAAATGTGTGAAACAGCAAGGGATCCGATGGTAGAAGCCTTTATTTGAAGACTGGAGTGAAGCATTTGAGCTCTTGCTTTACATACTGGTGTTTTATTTATATTTCCTGAGGAAGGCATAAGAAGATAAGCGCTAGGGTGTAAGAACTCCTACCAGATGGTGGTGTAGAGGATGTCTTTAGTGGTCCCAGATATAGAGACCAATTAGATTGTTGCAACTGGTCAGACCAGAGACAGAGTCATATGAGAGAGAACTTGTTAACTGACAGAACATGGAGGATGGGGAAAGAGAAGCCAGGTTGGCACCATGCTTTCTGTCCTTACTTCTAAGAATCAACCAGTCAGTAGCTTCCCAGAGTTGACATTGCTCAGGGAACAATTTACTAAGCCAGGGAAAAACCATCTTAGGAGTGTTAATATGTCTTTGCCATGTTTTAAATTTCAGAAATCATGGCAAGACTGCCCCAAAGTGGAGATACATAAATGAAGTTTACCTTCCTGGCTCCCCGCCATGTGCACTAATAGAGATCCAGCTGCTGAGAGCAAGGAGAGCAGAGGGGATGCTACTGGGATCATTGCAATCCTGGTTTCTCCTCAGCCAGTCCTGTCCCCAGAGAGCCACTGAGTTGGTGGAACAGCCTTGGAGGTCGGTGAAATGGCATCTGTGTGACTTTAGCCCCTGACGTAACCAGCAGCTGCATGCTTCCGTCCATCTCTCCATCCCTTGATCTGTTTTGCTTTTCCTTTTTATTTTACCTTCTTGTATTTGTCTTCCTTCTCTCTCTTGCTTAGCATTTCTAGCTTCATTTGCCGTCCCCACCCTCTGTTCTTTCAGTTCTTCATCTTGCTGTTTCCCTGCTACCCACTTTCTTTGTGCTTTGTATTCTGAAATACTTCGAACTCATGCACACAAAATCACCGACAATGAGTGATACAACAGATGCCCACTTTTCTAGCATGAAATGAAAAAAAGGCTAACATTTTGCCTCATTTATTTTGGGGTTTATATTTAGAAAATAAATATCTATCATCTATCATCTATTATCTATCTCTCATCTACAGAGTTAAAGTGTATTGAATCCACCATATCCTTCACCTGATACAATGAAACTGTTTCTTTCCCAGGTATAGGTCGATCTTCAATGTGTCTTTTTGATTCCTACAAATGTTTTTACATTATTAATAGAATTACTGTATTCTACAATCACTGTATCCAACACTAAATAATGTTGTTTTGCATGCTTTCAATTTTCATGTCGATAAAATATTTTATATATTTCACAATTGGCCTCTTTTTTGTTTTTTTCTTAAAGTTTTTTTACATTAACCTATATTGATAATTGCAGTTCTAATTCATTTATTTTGGTTGTTATATAAAGCCCTTTCTGTGAGTATACTACAACTGATATTCAATTTGCTCTTAATGAACAGTTAAATTGTTTCTAATTTTTTTCCTGCCCCAACAAAAAATTGATGCAACGATCCTTCTTGAGCATGTCACATGGCTCCAGAGAACTTATCTGGATTATATGCCAAGAACTGGAGTTCTTAATCGTCAGCTACACCATCCTTCCTAATTATTGCCATACTGATTTCCAGCGTTGTGAGCCCACATGTGCATGAGAACTTGGGTTTTCTCATGCTGCTCCTCAATGTGAGTAATTGCAAAGTTTTTAGGTTTGCCAATATGTAGAAAATGAAATCTTGTTGTTTTACTTTGCATTTTTCAAAATCGCTAACAAGATTGAACATTTCGGGCTGGGGTTTTAGCTCAGCAGCCTAAGTGCCTGCCTGGCAAGTGTGAGGTCATGAGTTGGAGCCCCAGTGCCGCAAAAAAAAAAAAAAAAAAAAAAAAAAAGATTGAACATTTCTTCATAAATTCATCAGTTCTGGTTTCCTCTTTTGTGAATTCTTTGGGTATACAGTTTACCCATTTTCCTATGCTTGTCCTTTGTGATTTTCTAAGTTTTCATATATGTATTCCATTGTTTATATAGATATGCAAATAACTTCTTCCAAAAGTTATTTTCCTGGGATAGATTTTTTTGTTTTGTTTATGATATCTTTTGATGTAGAAAAGCTTTTAAATTTAATGAGCTAAATATGTCAAATTTTTTTCCTATATGGTTCTGCTTTGCTTTGTTTTGTTTTTCTTCTCTTTCTTCCACTGTCTTTGTTCTCTTTGGATGTATGGTATAGTAATCAATTGGCTTGTCTTCCCATTTTTTTTTTCTGAAGTAGTTTTTACTGAGGATGGGAATGATAAATTTTTGAAGGTTTATTAAACTTCATCTGTAAAACTGTATACTGTTTTGGGGTGGGGAGAACTTGTGGACAGAAGAGATTTGAATGCTCCTTTTTTGATGTGTACTTTGTTAGTTTTTTATTTATTCAATGTTGATAAGTTATATTCTTAGAGAATATTTATTTATATAAATATATTTAAAGTATCTTAAACTATTTTGATCTTTTCTCTCTGCAACTTTTTATTTGTGACTTCTTAAGGTTTCATTTTTTAAGGGCCAGCTTCCATAGAGCCTCTTTATTATTTATTTCTGTTTAACCAATATCTTCTTTTGTTTATTTCCTTTCTCATGAAATTTTAGATTATAACTTTTTAGGTATTTTTCTAACTTTCTGATTTGAATACTTAATTGTGTGTTAGAGATATTGGTTATTTCTTAATAAATCCATTGATGAGCATATTTTAAACTTTAAGCGATACTTTATATCATAAGCTTTTGGCTTCATTAATTTCTGTTCTAATTTTTTTAATCCATACATAGTGATAGATCCAGTTTTTAATTTCCAAACAAATATTTCTTAACTTTTTATATTTTTATTGTTGAATTTGATTTTAATTGTGTTATGGTCAGAAAATGTAGAAGACCAAGTGGACGGCTCTCCTTGAATGCAGAACTATTACCTCTGCATTATTTAAACCGGGCCTTGTTTCCATGCACTGATATGTGCAGAGCTGGCTATGCTATTTCCTTTTCTCTTTAATAGGCTCGAAGCTATGCAAATAAGGCCAGCTAAGGTACTAATATGTAATTTTTAAGGCCAACAGACAATTTCCTGTTTCCTTGTATTGTGTTCCCTTTAAAATGGTTGAATGCAGCAGGATGGCAGAGCTAGATAGCTCCAGGAATGTCAACTGGGTATAAGCCTCAAGATAAGAGGCTATGACTTCCTAGGGTACAAAAGTTTACATAGTAAAAACTAAAGCAACAGCCTCCTAAATTTATCTATATGCTCTCCCAATCGAGTTATGCAGATTGGTCTTTGTGCATATCTTTCTCCCTGCGTATGACAGAGGTGCTTGCTGTCTTCCCGGCTAGCTCAGCTCGCCTTGTTCACGTAATTCCCACCACCCTCTCTGTCACTCATCCTTGAACCACTTCCTTTTCACTAGGTAATAAATTCTGGGAGAGGCCATGGATCAAGGGCTTTGTCCATATATCCTCACTCGGAAAGGACTTAGGACCCCTTGGCTGCCCATAACTTTAAATATGTCTTGGTGTCTTTACTCTTGCCATGGGTTACATTGGAAGTGATAGATTACAATGAACTCACTGGGATTCCAATAACGTTTCAATGGGATTACAAATATAACTTTTGGGATTGTGAAGTGGACCAAAAAAGGAATTACAATATTTGGATTAAAATATTCAATATCTGGATTATAATACAAAATATGGTCAATGTATATAGATTTATTGAAAATTTTAGGACATTGTTTCTGATTTAGGATATCACTAGCTTTTACTAAATGCATACATATAAAAGATGTATATTCTCTGTCTGGAGGATATAGTTTTGTATATATTTTAGGTCAAACGTGATTAAATTGATGTTGAAATCTATAATCACACTATTTCAAAAATCTGATTTATTCATTATACTTGATATAATTGAGGGCATAACTTAAGGATCATCAGGTTCTTTTTAAATCTCTCAGATTTTGCTTAAATATTTCAAGGCCTTGCTGGCTAGAGGGGCTTCAAGACTGATACTGTAACTCCTTGATTTTAGGTGCATATGGTTGGTTTCAGGATTAGCTGTCTGACTTGTGCTGGCTATTTTGTGAGTGCTTATGATGTGCTCAGCACTGGTGTAAGCACTGAACAAAACAGTGAAGACTGAGAAGTATTTGAAGGAGCATCTGAACAGACAACATCTAAAGTCAGATGTCACAGCAAGTGGTGGTGGGGGGATCAAGCTGGGTGAACAAGAGAGGGCAGGTGGGATGGAGAACTGTGCCACAGGGTGTGGTCAGAGAAGGCAGCCTCAGGACTCAACCCATGAAAGGGCTGGAACAAAGTGACGTGGTGAGTCAGTCGTGTGTGTGTGTGTGTGTGGTTGTGACAGGGGGAGGTCATTCCAGGCAGGGACTATGGAAAAGGTCCCATGGGGGGAGCATGAGTGTGTTTGAAAAATGGCAAGGTCATGATGACAGGGGATGACTTTTGTTTTGCAAAGTTCACCTCCGTTGGTTGCATGGAGAGCTAACTAGTGAGACTAGAGGGGGCAGGGAGGAGCAGCAAGGAGCCTAATGAGAGCCCAGGCAAAGATGTGATGCTCAGAAAGTGAGAGGAACAGAGGTATGCAGTGGTCTCCCCTCATCCAACATTTCCCTTTAGTGATACCAGTTACCTGCTGTCAACCGTGGTTCAAAACATGCAATGGTAATTCCAGAAATAAGCAGTTCGCAAGTTTCAAACTGCCTGCCATTCTGAGTAACATGATAAAAATCTCACTCTGTCTTGCTCCATCCCACCCAGAGTGTGACTCATCCCTTGGCCCAGTGTCACCATGCTGTTCACATTGCCCGCCTGTTGGCCACTTGGTAAATTGACTGCCACATCATCACAGTGCTTGATGCAAAAGAGGTTCCAGGGCACAGAATATGGAAGGACAGATGAACTCTGGTGCTATGTGGCCATGCTGCAAGGCATACAGGGAAAAATAGTATGTGTAAGATTTAATACAAACCACATTTTGGGCCTTGGAATGTATACCTTGCAGTTAAGCATGGGGAACAGCTGTATCTTGGCTATTCAGCCCATTGGATAGTCTGAGAAATTGAATGTCAGGTAGAAGAGCAAAAGTGGAGTCAAGAGTGGTTCTTAAGATTTTTGTCTGAGCAACTGGATGAGTGGGATTACCATTTAGTGAGATGGGTATGGCTTGGAAGAGTTGTGGGTAGGGGTAAAAATGAAAAGGTCCTTCGACAGTATGAACCCCATGATGTCTATTAATTATCATTGCATTGGTTTTGTGCCTTTATGGACCTCTCGCTCTGCCTTGCTTCGCAGGGGACTAATGTAATTGGCACATACTTCTCCTCTCCCTGTGCTTTCCCACCACCACTGCAGCTATTCTAAGGTAGTAAAGGAAGACTTCTGAAGCTTGATCTCGCACTGAGGCTGGGGACAAGGTGGACTAGCCAGAAAGAGGGACGAAGAGCAAAGGGGCTATGTCAGGCAGAAAATGTTTTCCAGAAAGGCTTTCTAGAGAGAGGGCATTGTCACCTCTGTCAAATGTTGACAGACGTTTCACAGGAAGAAGAGTGAAAAAAGACCTTGAGGTTTTGAAAACATGAAGGTCTTTGGTGATATTGACAAGAATGATTGTTTTTGGAGAGGTAGGAACTAGTGCTTGACTGGAGAGAATTGAGGAGAGATGGGCTTTATGTTATAGTAAATTGGTTCTTTTTTGTTGTTGATGCTTCACTTTAATACTATTAATGCTTTTTGACCTTAAATCTATTTTTCTGACATTAATATTGCCACTGGCTAGCTAGCTTCCTCTCTCTTCCTTCCTTTCTCCCTCACTGCCTCCCTTCTCTCTCCCTCCTTCTCCCTTTGTCCTAATTTCACTTGAATTGGGCAAGTTTTCACTATTTTCCTTTCTCTACCCTTGTCTTGAGACTTTAGGTTGTTTTTCTATTCTACTGATGATATATTAAATTTTAAACATATATGTACCTACACACTTTAAACAAAGTTTAAGATTATATAGTGTTCTCTACCTTCCAGAATATGCTTTAATTCTCCTTGGAAAATATTCCATGCTACTGTTGCCTAGAGATTTAGATGTTTATTGAAAATTAGTATTTTTCTAATTGATTTTTAATTAAATTTCCTAGTATTTTTAAAAATCAATTTCTGTAGTCTCTCAACTTTTGCATAATTGTTCTTTCTAGTCATAATACCGTGGTGACAAACAACTTTAAAAGTAGTGATTTCTGCAACAAAATTTTATTTGCTTATATTTCATATTGGCTAGGGTTTAGCTCCTGTATTCTGCAGGTCAACTGAAGGAGCCGCCCCCGTCAGGAAGAGGGTGCCTCGCTGGAACAGAGAGGACGGGCACAAGAGGATGTGATGGCACTTAAAGCTTCCGAGCAAAATAATTATACATAACTGTTATTCCTATTTTCCAGGTCAAAGTTATATGGCCGAGTGTGACTCCAGAAAGGTCAGGAAAATGCACGTCTTGCATGGAGGGAGACACTGGTTACTGGTGAGCCACCTTCATTCTGGTTCCCCTTTTCTTTCTGCTGAAGCATATTCTTTAATTATTCTTTTAATTGGCATCTGTGTGCAATAAACTCTTATTTTTATCTGCGTAACAAAGCCTCTATTTTTCTCTCACTCTTAGATGTTTAGTTCTGCAGAATATTCGAGATTTACTGTTTCTTACTCTGAGCATTTTGAAATATTTTTCTCATTGTCTTTCAGCTTGTTTTGTTGCTAATGAAAGTTGTGTTGCCAAATTAATTACCATTATTTTGTAATTCCTCTGTCAATTTTGACAGCTTTTGGATTTTCCTTTTTCAAATGGAATGTGGATTTATTCTTTTTACCCTACTCAGAACTTGTAGCATGCTTTTAATGTAAGGATTCATGTTTTTCTTCAACTCAAAAATCCTCAACATTTATTCCTTCAATTCTCTTTCACTGGAACTCTCACTGGATAGATGTTGGAGCTGGTCAAATTTACTAATTCTCTTCAGTTCAGTTGAGAACTTTTCATATTAATTTTTTATATTTATCCATTGTTTTTCATTTCCATGATTACAATTTAATTATTTTAAATAAACAGCTAGTTTTACTTTTGTGGCTTCATTATTATTATATTTTTGTAGATATTGTGACTTCCATTACATTAACCTTTTCAACCTATATTAACCTATTTTAGCCATATTTATTTTAAAGTCTTTGTTAGATTGTTTTATAATATTGACTTCATTTGGAGTGCATTTAATTCATTACATATTTATGACTCTTTCTTAGCATTAGTTTTCCTTGTGTGTTGGAATTTTGGTTTACAAGCTCATTTTAAGTGGGGACATTTTTCCCCCCATGTCTTCTTCTTGTGCAGGGACCTCTTCCTACCTAGGGGTTATACTGTGACTTGCACTCAGGGTCTCATACCAGGGGTAAGAACCACATTTTATAATTATGCAGTGTTATTGATGGTATTGAACCTAGAGCTCAGATATTTACACAGCCAGAGGGGATCTTGGTTTCTCCCGATTTGCTTTTCTAACAGCTGAATGCTCAGGCCTCATCCAGCAGCATTTTAAAAGCCTCCTTTCAGGAGCAGCGGAGAGCATCCTCCAGCTCTGGCTTCAAGCAGTGAACTTAGCGCTAGATACTCATCTGGCACGGAACACAGTTAGTCCCCATTACCTGGTTTGAGCAGGCTTATGACCCCCACCAGAGTTCGTGAGGCTACAATGTCAGTGTCGCACTCTCCTCATTACTGTTCTGAGCTTCTGTTTATTTTTTGATCTACGAGAATGCCTGATTTGCTTTTGAGCTTTGCTATAGCTTCCTAGTCTATTGTTTGTCTTTTTGCTATGTTTTCTTTCTCATCTATTATTTCTAACTGAAGCAGAAGTTGATCAACTCTGAATTTTGAACTTACTAAGCCATTCAGATACTTTCCTCCATATTCTCCCCTTTATTATAAATGCCGTAAAAATTAAAGATAGACCACAAAGCAAAAAGGAAGAAACTGCTTAAAAATCCACAATGGTGCTTTACTTCTCCTAGATTCTGAGAATAAAAAGTGTATGGATGCCACTGTCATAGTGCGTACATTTTAAGGCCATGGTATCTGCTCCTTTGCAGCCATATGGACCAGAAAAGCAATTTACTCATCTGTCATATGGGAATAAAAAGTCCCACCTGTTGTACTTAGCCACTAAGATTACATGGAATAATGCATCTAAAGAGTCCTGGGTGATACCTGCATGTGGTAAGTAATTATAGGAACATGTAGCTCAAATCACAGCTCAGCTATCATCACTAGGATTCATGTATTGAAATTTTTTCCCCCAACTGTGACAGGGATTGGTATTTGGTAAGTACATAAAGCAATGTCAGAAGTACTGTAATACTCTTTCCTCAAAAACTTTCTTGAACTATTATTATTCAAGAGTCTTTTCTTTGGATTAATATATCTCTCTTTAAATCAGAGGTTCCGATGGTAAAGTCACACCTCAATCTGGGCAGTAAAGGCTTCTGCAGTTTCAACTAGCTTTTACTGATTGCTTAGCAAAGAAAAAGAAAAAAAAAAGGAATTAGAGTTTGAAGGAGAACTTACAATGTTGGCCAGGATGAGCAGATGGATGTATGTAGGCCATGCTAGTGGGGTTTCTAGTAATTGCTGAATAGGTCAACAACACAGATTGGTAGGAGGTTCAGGAGCAGGATGGATTGTCCAGCTGCAGCTAAACTAGACTATGGTAACAACTCCAAAATCTTGGTGGCTTACAATGACAACAACTGATTGGGCACATGTTAGGTAGAAAAGGGAAACAGTGTAGAACCGTACGGAGAATCTCAGTGCTCTACTTGGAACTGCTGCATCCCCATTCCATTGCATTTTATCCACTAAAGCAAATCACATCACCAAGGTCAGCCATCACACAATTCTCCACAGCTCATAATGTAAGGCAACTGAAAACTGCATACGTGAAACCAATAGGGCCATTTTAGGACCAAGAAGTGTTATATCTTGTACTGGCTTCCTTAACATGTTCTTTCCAAATTAAGAGCAAGGAATTTCTAATGTGACAAAATGCTTATGAGAGTATTGCAAAAGCATAAGGAAAATCAGGGAAAATGAAACATAATTAATATCAACATTTAGATTCACTGTGGGATGAATGATGCTCTCTTCCAAACTTGTATGTTGAAGTCCTTACTCCTGGGGCATCAGAGTATGACGACAGCATGTGGGATAGAGTCTTTCTAGAGGTATTTGAGTTAAAAGTAGGTCATTATGTTAAGCCCTAATACAACGTATCTGGTGAGATGGGGAGATGAGGACCCATTTGGACAAAGAGGGAAGACCATGTGAAGACACAAGGAGAAAATGACAAGCTTTGGGACAAAGAGAGGGGCCTCAGAAGAAACTAACCCTGCTGACATCTTGGTCTTGGACTTCTAGCTTTCCCAGTTATGAAAGACTAGATTTCTGTTGTTTGATCCACCCAGTCTATGGTACTTTGTTGTGGAAACCATAGCACACTAATACAAGGTTTTAACTTACAACACAAGAAATACCTGCTGTCCTTCTCCCCATCCATAGCACGATAAGGAAGATCAAATCATTCTGTCCTTCTCTATCCCTGATCTGGGGACTAGTGTTGAGGAATTTTCTTGGGTCTTTGAGTGTGCAAGAACCATGTTCACTGTTATAAAAAAGTCTACCTCCTTGTTTCCAAAAACCCATGCCTTGCTGGCCATCTTGTTCAGGTAATAATGGCTCAAGGCAAGCCCACTGAGAATATTCCTTTTCACGGCAGGTGACAGTACACTGATTAGTTTAGCTTGCTGTACCTACCTGCTTTTCTTTTCTCCCCTCAAGTTAGATATAGGCACTTGAACTCATGATTTGTTTACAATAAATTTATTCTCAAATTCCAAGCAAGTAATGCATTATAGATGTGTTGGATTCTAAACAAGTAATCAAAATATGTTATAACTCTGTTGGTTCGATAGCCATATTGCATACTTAATTTCATCTGGCATTTTTTTAAGCTATTGTAGGAATAGCTGCCAATGGGTTAGTGTGTATGTGTGTGTGTGTGTGCACGTGCATGTGTGTGTGATAGTATAGCACATACTAGGTGTTCTTATTTAATAAAGACATTGTAGAAAAAAATGATGAGCTGTATAGCATTTTCTCTTCATGTACAAAAATGCCTAACATGCACAGATCATTTAAAGTTGTGCTCAATTGACAGTCCCAGTCGTATTTACTAGGAATGGAATTTCTCTCAGAGCCACCCTATCTGCAGAGTTTTACATGGTCTTGGTGCTTAAAGCAAAGATGCTTCTATTTTGAACACTTGGGGTTTCAAAAATCTAATTTACCCTGAAATCCCTTCTGCATTTTAAAAATTGTGTCTGAATTCTCAATGCAGTCAGAATGTCTGTTTGGTAGACAAAATGTATCCCCAAACCATCAAGGGATTTTCATAAGCAATTGGGATTACTCCAAAATACATTGCAGATTGGTATCAACTATCATATTTGAATTTGTATTCTAGTGCTGAGAGCAATTTGTAGCACATTATAAATCATGGCTCCTCCCTCACAATTTCAGAATGCTCCTGTCTGTGACAAGCACTAAATATGCTGTTGCTAAAGTAGCTACATCAGAAATGGCCCAGAGACACCACACAAAAGTGAATGACAGGAGAAAATTTCATAATTGCTTCATAAGTACAACCCTTCAGTATAGTCCAATCTCCTTCGAACCAGGAAAAATTGAGATAAGTTTGGACTGAGAATGTTAATTAGAATCTGATACGCTTGGTTTTCTGGCACAGTATTTAAATGTTGTCAGAACTATCTTCCTATCCAAGACAGTTACAGAAAGTTAACTTATTTTTTTCCCCCCAAATGAATGAAAGCTTAGATTCCAGAGTACAAGCCAAATCCATGGAGAAAATCCTAAAATTGCAAACTCTATAGCTATGAATTGACCCTAATAAAAGGCTTTTATTATTTAGATGTAATAAAAATTCTAATGATCTGCAGAACAGTAAAACCTCTAGTTTAGCAGATTGAACTGTTTTTTGGACTGTGCTATATGAAAGCCATCAGAGACAATAGAGTCTTGATAGATATCCATTCTAACATTTGCAAAAAAGCATTAACAATATATTACACTTCACTGCCAGCTGCAAATGCATAACATTATTCACAAATTATGTATTAAAGATTGGGGAGCTAGAGACATTTTTGTAATGCTAATATTAAGAATCCCCTCCAGAGGTTCTGAGGAACCTTTGCCTGCATTTTTTATATGCACCTTACTGCTTGACCATGTGATGATTTTGCAATAGTTGCCTGGCTACAACAATTCCTGTTTCCTACAACATTATCTGCCCATGTCCAAAAGGGTCTGTGCAGAAGTGTTATTTCCAAAAACCGGACTACAGTGTGACATTATTCTTCTAGGAAGGTTTCTAAAACCATTAAAAATACTTTCAACTATAAGTTAGTTCAACCTGTGGAAAGAGTTATTTTGAATAATAAATTGGTAATAAGACTAGAAAAAATTAAAATTGAATGCCATGCAAATAATGTGGGCACAAGGAGTATTCCTTAAGATATAGTTTTATTTTTACTGTTTTTATTAAAAATAATACAAAAGCAGCAGAATAGAAAAAAGAAGTAAATTTATGGCAGATGCTTTTATAGAGACCTAAAACTTTTAAGTATCCCAGAGGAAGTAGAATTAATTTATGATGAAACTAGTGTCTTTGATATCTTTATTAAGATTAACAAGAAAGAGGCATATGGTGGGGAAATAACAGTAAGGTAGACATGTCTGGCTAAATGGTGTAAAATGAAAGCATTAATTAAGACACATGAACAATAATAACAAGTGTAGTAGCAACAGCAGCAACAATGTTGGTAATAAGAATTAAAAGTGAAAGTGAAGGCAAAAAGGAGTATTGATGAATTATGACTTTATCCAAAGAGCAATCATTCACTAAATGCAGCCCAGCAGACCTGGTCTTGACAGCTGATTGGATTAACATAGTTTCTTTCATTAGAATCCAGGTTATTGGACAGTAAAGGTTGAGGTTAGGCCACCAAACAGAGCAAGAAAGTAGGGAAAGAAGGACTATCTTCAAAGACAAAGCAGGGAGGGGGAGAACTCATAAGGTCAGCTTTTAAAGTTCTGGGTAGAGATGACACTGAAAAAAATACTGATCTTAAGATAATGCCAGATGTTCACTTTAGCTGCAACCTCTTTTCCTCAGTCGACATTTATTTGCGCTGTTGACAAGTGATAGGACTGATAAATCTGACTTGCATTTTCTCCCTTTACCTGTCTATTTAAGTAATACAGTTTGAAAAGGGGCAAGACATATGTACCTATCAAACTAGAAATCAATGCTTCAGCTGTCATTTACCCACAGAAGACAGCATACTGTTGTGTTTAAGGTACTGGCTTTGGAATCAGACAGACCTGGCTTATGCTCAGTTTCCTCATCTGTAAAATGAGGCCCAGAACATACACTCTCAGAGCTGCTGTGATGACTCAGTGAGATGGAACACTATG
>RJWT010002693.1:0-39632 GCA_004365215.1 Cuniculus paca | reverse complement strand
TCCTTATTGTATCATTACATACCTGAAAAGTATCTTTATTATAGTTTCATATTTTTGCTCATATACCTGGGTAAAACATTCCAGAGTTGTTTTAATTTGGATCCCTCCCAAAAGCAGAGAATACGAAGAGTCTGCATTCAGGTGGCTATGGGAATGTTCCAGGGAACAGGAGTGAGGAAGAATAGAGTAAGGACAGAGGGAAAGACAATACAGAGATGAGCCATTGAGTTTGCCATTGCTACAAGCGACTGGTGTTGTATCTCAATGGAACATTCTGTGGTGTTCTCATGAGTAGCTTCCATTTTCCTCTTAGATTTGATTCTTCATTTCCTGGTTGTACACATGTGAGCACTGCATTTAGAGAAGAACAAACACTAATCCTTTTTCAAATTCCTCTAAAAATTGAAGATAATAAAAGCAAGCTGTGACAAGAAAAGAAAATTACAGACGAATACCTCTTTTGAATATGGATGCAAGAGCCTACAAAAAAAATGCTCATAGACTAAATACAACGACCTATTAAAAGGATTATACATCATGACCATGGAGAATTTAGTCTAGGAAGGCAAGGGGATTCGTGTAAGAAAATTAATCAAGACAGGAAATTAATAGAATAGAGGAAAAGCTGGTGTGATCATCTTACATGATGACAAAAACACAATTGGCAACATTCCACACAATTTCAGATTTCAAAACACTCAACAAACTAGTAAAGGAGGGAAGCTCCAGGGAAGAAAGCAGGAAGTGTGTAATGTGGACTTGGGTGAGGTCTTCCCATGGTTCTCTTGTGTGGAGCTGGTGGGCTCCATTGCTCAGATTGGCACCTACTGGGCAACTGGAGAAAGAGGTAGGACTGAGAGGTTTGACCATGTGTATAATTCTCTTTAGTGTCTCTCTCTGGGTGGAACTACAGGGCATTTGGTAATTCTATGTCTAACTTTTGAGTATCTGTTAAACTGTCCTCCACAGCGACTGCACAGTTTTATACTGTCACTAAAAATGTACAAAGGTTTTCATCCTTTGTTTATTTTTAGATTATTCATCCTTTTGTTATTGACCCATGGAATTTTGTACATATTACATTCTTATCAAAGTTACCTTTCCCTGTATTTTCTTGATAATGTCTTTTGAAATACACAAGTTTTTAATTTTGGTGAGGTCAAATTTACCTATTTTTTGGTCACTTGTGTTTTTGTTGTCAAGGTCATAAAGATAGGTCCTTTTGATCCATTTTGGGCTCATTTTTGTATAGAGTGTAAGGCAGTGCTCCAATTTTATTCTTTGGAGCATAATGTTTTGAAGAAACTATTCAGTGTCCTTTGAATATACTGGGTACTTTTTTTTTTTTTGTGGCACCAGGGATTGAACTCATGACCTTATGCTTGCCAGGCAGGCGCTTAGGCCACTGAGCTAAATCTCTAGCCCTTATACTGGGTACTTTCATGATTGATGAATCGAGCTATTTTTGGATTCACAGTTTTATTCCATTGTTATCTATGTCTGTCATTATGCTATTACTGAAATATTTTTATTACTGTGGCTTTTAGTAAATTTTAATAATTAGAACTGCTAGTTTTCCAACTTGGTTCTTTTAAAACATTGTTATGTTATTTTGGACCCTTTGAAAATACCATATGAATTTTAGAATTGATATTACCATTTCTGAAAAAAAAACTTGGAATTTTGATAGGGATACTACATCTGCATATCTCTGAGTATTACTGACATTGTAACAATATTAAGTGTCCACAAATATAACTATCTTTTTATGTTTCCTTTAATTTCTTTCAGCAATGTCTTGTGATTTTTCAGTGTACATGTTTTTTACCTTGTTGGTTAAATGTATTCCTAAGTTATTTTTTGATGGTATTGCAAATGGAACCTCTTTCATTCTGTCTTGGTCTTTTCTTGTAGATGTATGGAAATATAATTGATTTTTGCATGCTGATCTTGTGGCTTCAAACTCTACTGATTGTTTAGTTAATCCTAGTACCTTTCCTATGGATTCTTTTGGATTTTCTCTACATAGGATTATGTTGTCTGTAATAGACATACTTATTCTGTTTCAATTAAATGTCTTTTATTTATTTTTCTTATTAATATTTCTAGTTAGAAATTCTAGCACAATCTCAAGTAGCAATAGTGAAAACAGGCATCCAAGTTTCTGCTCTTACTGTTGATTTTCCATAAATGTGTTATTATCCTATCGAGAAAGACACCCCTCCTTTACTAGTTTGTTAAATGTTTTGAAATCTGAAATTGTGTGGAATGTTGCCAAATGTGTTTTTGTCATCATTGAAAATGATCACACCAGCTTTTCCTCTATTCTATTAATTTCCTGTTTTGATTAATTTTCTTACACGAATCCCCTTGCATTCCTAGACTAAATTCTCCATGGTCATGGTGTATAATCCTTTTAATAGGTTGTTGTATTTAGTCTATGAGCATTTTTTTGTAGGCTCTTTCATCCTTATTCAAAAGAGGTATTCGTCTGTAATTTTCATTTCTTGCAATAGCTTGTTTTTATTATCTTCAATTTTTAGAAGATTTTGAAAAAGGATTAGTGTTTGTTCTTCTGTAAATGTTTGGCAGAATTTAGCTGTGAAGGTACTTGGTTGGGTAGTTTTCTTTTTGGGCAGACGTGTGACCACTGGTTGAATCTCTTTGTAAAGGTCTCCTGAAATTTTCTACTGTTTAGAAAATTTACATCTTTGTAGGGATTTTTCAATGACATTTAGGTTTTTTACCTTGTTGGTATACAATTCTTCATAGTATCCTCTTATAATCTTTATTTCCATAAGGTCTACAGTATTAGCTTCCAATTTTTTGTTTCAGTTATTCATATATTTCTCTCTTTTTATTTTGTGAGTCTAGTTGAGCTTGTGGTTTTTGTTAATCTTTTGAAAGTACTAACTTTTGGTTCATTGATTCTCTCTGCTGTTTAATAGTCTTTATTTTATTTATGTTTGCTTTAATGTTTAATATTTCCTTCTGGCTTTGGATTTATTTCACTCTTCTTTCTAGTTCCTTAAGTTGGAAAGTTAGTTTATTGGTTTGAGATATTTCTTCTTTTTTAATGTAGTATTTACAATTATACATTTCCTTGTGGACACTGGCTGTGTTCCATCCAATACACCTTGATATATTGTATTTTTCATTTTCAATAATCTCTAATCATTTTCCACGTTCCCTTGTGATTTCTTCTTTGAGACACTGGGTAAGCGTGTAAGTTCTACACACTGGAAAATTTCTATCTTCCTTCCGTTATTAGTTTCTACCCTTATTCCATTGTGATCAGAGAAGATAATTTTATGACTTATATTTTCTTAAGTGTTCCTGAGATTTTCAAATGGACTACCAACAGTCTATCCTGGAGAATGTCCCAAGTGTGGTTGAGAAAAATGTATTATTGTGTTGATTGTCTAGTGTTCCATACATATCTGTCAAGTCTGCTTGGTTTGCGGTATTGTTCAAATTCCATTTTGTCTGGGTTTTTATCTGCTACTAACAATGAAGTGTTAATATCACTTAGTGTTATTACAATATCTTTGGGTTTTATAAATTTACCTCATTTATTTTTATTTTGAAGGTTTGGAAACAAAAATAGCCTAAGTGAATTAATTAAATAGAAATTCGGAAGTGTCTTATTCTACAAAAATGAAGCAAGTTAATATTTATAAGTGTCAACATATGGAAAGACCTGCAGAAATTTCTTTTACAACTGTCTCATCTAAATTTTTACAAGACCATTCAAAACAAGTGTTATGTCCACCTCAAGTTAAAAATTATACAATTAGCAAATGGCAAAGCCCACATTTGAGTTCTGCCCTGTCTCACTCTAAACTAATGATCTTTGCATGATATCTCATCACCCTGAAAGTGCTCTGAGATCCACTTCATATCATGTGAGGAAAACACTCATCAGACAAGTCTGATGCTTTTACTGTTACTTTCTGAAGCTAAGGTAAAACTGGTTACATAACATTCTCCAACATATAAAATAGTGAACAGGCAAAATAAGAGGCACCATCAAGCTTACTAAGTTTGAGTCTCATGTTTTTTTTTTTCTCAGATAATTCTCTAATCCTAGATTTGAAGGCAGAGTTGTATTGTCATCCAAATTTTTAAAACCTTGTTCATGCTAGTATTGGTTGGAGATTTTTTTTATGCTCATATCTTGTACTCTGAGTAACTACTGTAAAGATAACAATTTGCAATGTATTAACAATTGTTATTCTCTTATTATTTTGTTATGAAATTTTGTTTTACTTTTTTTCCATAAAATAAAAAAAAAAGAAAATGTAGTATTTATATGCAATGGAATACATGCTACTTGCTATAAAGAAGGCTAAACCTGAGGCATTTGCAGGAAAATGAATGCACCTTGAGCCATGATGTTAAGTGAAATAACTCAGACACAAACTTAAGTATCGCATAATTCCACTTACATAAAATATATATATAATATGTATGCATATATATGCATATATATATTACAAAATAAAAGACAGATAATAGAAAACAAGAGAGAGTGAGAGAGAGGAAAAAGATATTGCAATACAACATGGATGTTATATCCAAAAGTGTGTTTTGACTTAGTATAATTGTCTTACACCTTTTAAATATTCTTTGGTGTATTAGTCTGGTTTCTAATCTGTATATATGGCTATTAACTTTATAAGGTCTCATAAAGAAATGAATCTGGAAAAATAAAAGGGTTAGGGTGGAGGGAAGGGGAAAGAAAAAGAAATTGAAATGTGTCATGTACATTACCGGTTCCCTATCGTGGGTGTGATCATTACCTATTGCAAACCTGTACTGATAAAAGTACAAAAAACAAAAACAAAAACAAACCCTTGCACAAAAGGCAGGCTTATCCTAAATAAATAGTCAGATATAAATATACATTAAAGGCAGTGCTAACCCTCATTTTGTTTTATTTTAGGAAAGGCATGTGTATTTTATGGAGAGGAGTCATGTAGCAGAAACCCCGGAGGCCTCTAGATCCCTAACGCCTTAACCAGGGAAGTCATCTGTCTCACAAGCCCCTCTTCTCCACACTTCTTCACCCCATCAGTGATTTCATGTTTAGCAGAACATCTTTTCCCCCAAATTTTTTATTAGTACACGTTTGTAGTACACACTGATTAATTCATCATGGGGAGTTGATTCATGTGTGTAACATACCTTCATACTTTCTGCTTCCTCTCCCCTCCCCCCTCCCCTCCACAACATCATGATGCTTCCTTGGTAGATCTGCATACAATACTAAGTGTAGGTAGCATAACTGTTCTCCTTCATCTTAAACTGACTTTGGGTGGGGATATGCTCAGCAAGCAGGGAACCTTCCATGGCTGCTGTCTTCCCTTGTCTGTCCTGATTAGAATCACTGTTGCCCTTCACTCACACTGGTATCAGACTCTATGTGTTCTTGCAACACACCTGACCAGGGAAGAGGTTGATTAGCGGCCTTAGCTCTGCCAGAAGGAGAGAAGCCTAGAATTATACTTCCTGTTTTTCATTATCTGTAGTCACTTGTCGTTCTGGTATCACTTGATGATAGTTTGGTTCTGTTGGTTTATTCAGAAATAAGTGACAGCTCTAGCTTTTTGCATTTAACCTTTCAACCATGATGGGAACTAGAACGTTGAACTATGTCCTTTCTGGCCTGAGACACATCTTTGTCTTGGGAGACTGACATCTTCTGATTTACAGATCCAAGAAGGGTCCCACTGTGATGGGGGCAGAGAGATTGAGAGAGAGAGAGAGAGAGAGAGAGAGAGTTTTGGACTTTGTGGCAAGCTGATTAACCTTCTGGTTTGGACTCCCCTGTGTAGACCCTGGCTGGACCTTCATGGAGCTTACCTATCTCTTTGCATTATGTATATTAGATGATCCAGCCAATGTTGATCTTAGACTGGGACAAGAGGATTTCTGTACTGGTTCCCATATTTTAGAGGGTCCCACTTGGGCCATCTTTAGCAAGGAGACAGCTGGCCAAAGGGATAGGCTTACACTCTTCTAGATCATGTTCAAAAGCTCATTGCCTTCAAAGTCTTGATCTGCTTCTAAGATTCATGCAGGCTCCTGCCTTGGTTGCTCCCATAGGATGTACAACTCTAGACTTGAAGATTAGCCAAAGGGTAGCTGTGCTCATGGAATGTGGGAAGAGTCTGAAAACCTGCAGATGTTCAAGGCCCTTTTCAAGGAAAGATAAGGCTAGGAAGGGGAGAAAAGGGTCAGGCAGGTGGTTAAAAGTAAGGGGTTCCTCAGCGCCTCATTCAGTATGGAACCTAAGAAACCCATAAACTCTCAATTCTAACTTGGCTCTTTAGGTTATTGTGAACATCTGTTTGTCAAGGAAGATGACTAAAACATTTAATTCAGCAATCTTTCAACTTACAGTTTGTCAAAATTGTTGGAAGTGAGATGCACTTTCCATTTATACTCATGCCCGAATGTCATAGAGGTTAGAGGTGTGCCTGAACCCCACAGAGGTTAGAGGTGTGTCTGGCCTCAGCTTTTGACTCATCTGGTCCTAACTTTATCAATTTCATGAACTCATGTTCTTGAGATGCCATATGTATCATACACAGTTTGAGCCAAAATGTGACATAAACAGCTCTTCAGGAGGTTGAGAGAAACCAAGTATGTCCAGGGAATAGAATGGTCTAGTAAAAATAATGGGAGCTTAAGGAACAAGAAAACTCACATTCAAGGTGGCTAGCAAGTAATTTGACTTCTTTTGATTTTTCTCCTTTGATTCCTGAGGAAAGCAGCCTCTACCTTAAGGCTGGGGAACATGAAACAAAGCATATGAGTTAAATGTCATGCACTGTCTTGTCTGTAATCAACATTCAGTGGACAAGACTCTCTCTTCTGCTAATTTTGGAGGATTTTATTCTCTGAGAACAGAATCCACCATCTCTAATGCATGGCCTTTTCCAGTATGTTGCATGGAAGAGACATATGCCAGAGGCCTAACATCCCTTCCATGAGTGACCCTTCTCCAGATTTGCCTGTCTATTCTCATGCTCTCTCCTTCTCTGTTTCTGTCCTCAGTCTCTTGTCTTGGAGATCTTGTTTTTCTGACTCTGGGAGTAGCTCCTGTCTTGTGTCACCTTTGTTTGTAGTGATCATACAGGATTTTGTGTCTGTGGCTTGGTCTTTATGTCTTTTGTCATGAGCTTTACCTATAACCACTTGTGGAATGTGTATTTGAATGTTTCCAGACTGAGTTTCTTTGCTGTCTGGTTATGGTTCTCATGGTGGGTCGGGGCGAGGGCACCACGTATGGTCCGGCTCCAACTGCTGTGCCTGTCTCTTCTGGAAACAGATGGCAGATCATCTCCAAAGGGCAGCAAACTGGGATGAAAGGATAAAGGCCTTTGTACTGCTTAGAATAGGAAGTAAGGGAACTCCATGCCTAGCTAACTGCCAAACGATCCAGGGTGTAACTTCCCCAAGTCTTTATTATAATTTGGTTTTCTACAGAATTCTTGGCAAAGTCAAGTTTTTAAAACTCTGCCTTGTGTTAGTTCAACTAAGAGAGGATACATTTTTAGCATACAAACAGAGTTCTATAACCAAACTCTCAGATGGAAACTGGCCAAACACATGGAGAGGTTATATAAAGAGGTGGAAATTTGGCAGGGAAAGAATCTAAAATAACTGAATTACTATGATCTTCCAATTTAGAAATTCCTCTCCAGATTCTGGTCTGGTCTGTACATGTGCCGTACAGATATTTTTTTCCAGATATTTTTGATCCATCGTTGGTTTAATCTGTGATGTGGAACCTGTTGATTTGGAGGAGCAATTACATTTCCACTCTCTCTAGATTTCTCATCTCTGCCCATCTCTCCTCATCTCCACTACCACAGTCTCCTAACTGCTCCTGCTGTCTCCAATACAGAGCAATGCTCTAATTTCAGGAAGAGGAAAGCCAGTACATAGGGATCCAGGGACTTGACTGGAAAGATGGATCCAAGTGCTGAAGGGAAGGCAGATAGATTGTGGTCAGGCTCACTGAGTGCTCCCAACTGCATGGAAGAAGAAGACAGGCTTTGAGTGTGTGTGAGAAGAGATTGTTTGGATCTGAAATGACTGCATCTTTGGGAAGTCATAGAACTACATTTGAGAGGTCACGCTTTTAGTTGAGGTAGGTGGTGACCTGCTACCTCATGTGGAGATGAAAACTAACATGTGAAGTAGCTTTTCTGGGGAACGATGGTCAGAAATAGGAATGAGAGACTGGAGGAGAAGACTAGAAAACCAACTCAAGTGCAAGTTTCAGACCAATCACCAATATGGAATACTGGTACTTGATCCCCATACCCTGCAGGTAGGAACAGCTTGCCCCTGTGGAAATGAATCTTGTAGACAATTATTGAATTTTCCAGTTTGAGTTCACCATCAGTTTCCTGTCAGGACCCTGGCTATTCTTAACTGGACTAGATGAGTATTTACACAGTGCGGGTCATTACACTCCCCAGAGTCTAAAATACAGAGAACAAGGAGTTGACTCTAGGTGTCTGAGAGAGATTCTGGGAGCAAAGTCATCTACCAGGGGAAAAGCACCGCAGAAACTAGTGAAAGCTGCAGTCTGAGCCCCAGAGGTTGGGCAATCAGAACTTGAATTCTTAAGGCAGAATATAGAATATATTTTTGAACTGTTTTCTAAGGAGTAGAGAAGCATTTATCTCTGGCTTCTGGTCATTTTGGGTCAAGAGTACCTCTCCACATTTCAGAGTGTGCATGGCTCAAAGCTGAGGGGTTTTCAACAGGAGTCCCATGCTGTGTCCTCCCACAAGTCCTGACCAAGAGGCAAAAAGTACGCCTGCCTGCTCAGGGCAAAGAGCTGCCTTTGTCCCCACTTGAAACTCAATGAGGCCAACTCAAAATGATTCTTCAGAGTAGTGCTTTCTTTTATAAGGTTGCCCTGTCTTGCCTGTATCCCTCTGTGAGGCACCACAGCCCAGGCAATCACTCTCTTTCTGTAATATTCAACTTCCCAATTTCTGGGACACAATACCAGACACCACTCACAGTTTAAAGGAAGAGAGATTTAATTTAGCTCAGGCTTTAAGGGAATAAGTCTGTGGCCAGCTGGTTCCAAGGCAAGAACATCAGGGTGGAAGGGCGTGGTGGAGCAAAGCTGTGACTGGGAAGCAGAGCCAGGGAACAGTGGCAGAGAGAAAGAGATGAGGGACCAGATATATGCTTCAAAGTCACACTGCCATGACCCACCTAGGCACACCTAGAAGTATGCTGCACCAGCTCACTGGGGAGATTCCAAAGTCAATCGCATTGACACTCCCATCCTGCTACCACAAAGTCCCTGAACTCTGCTAGGTTCTCCCTCCTCTTGTCCTTTAAAGGTTAGTGCTGGTAACAGTTTATAGCTTTGCCAGTGGCTCCTTTGATTAAACTTTCCTCCACTGGCCTTGTTTGAATGCACCATCTAGCTGTAAATCTCGTGTGGGATGAAATGTATTTTACAACCAGGTTCAGTCCCAGAGGGATGCAGGAGGCAGACATGGGCCAGAGAGTCGGATGGTTCAAACGTGGCAGGGGGCGGTGAGGAGGTAGTGAGCTGGTGGCATATGGGTCTTGGAGGCTTTGTACTCTCTGGAAACTCAGACCTGAGCTGGACAGCTGGAGATCATGTCCAGACCCCTTTTTCTAGAGAATCAGGCCCTCCTAACACACTGTCCAGGTGGGCCCCGTGGCTCTGAGAAATCTTGTGGGTGGCACTGGAGGAGCAGGTGCACAGCCAGGTGGTCTCACGGGTCACCTTCCAACCAAGTATGCAGGAAGCAGCTGCAGAGCAGGAGGAAACAGGCGCGTTGAGCAAGCACCTGCGCATGTCAGGTGCTTTACCTGCATTCCTGTTTATTCTTTGTAGCTACCCTGGTAGCTGTTTTGATCATTCCCATTTTATAGATTAAGAGACATTAAAATTAAGGCATTTTAATAAATACTCCCAGATCAGGCAACCAGGAAGTCGTGTGATATTTTTGCTCCTGCTCATCCCTCTGGACTGCTGTTCTTGAAGAATCACATCGGTGGCAGGGTGGGGGAGGGTCTCAGATGGAGTTTCGAGTGTGACATCTGATGGGACTGGTCTAGTTTAGTGACACATTGTGTACGATACCCACTCATCCCTTGATATTCATGAGGAATAGATTCTAGGACCCTCGCAGGTACTAACATCCGAAAATGACCAAGCTCAGTACTTGTACACAATCTACATCAATCCTGTGTTCTTTGAGTTATCTCTAGAGGTCTTACAATATCTAGTACAATGGAAATGCTTGGACTCTGTTGTCTGGGGAAATAAAGATAATTAAAAAAATTCTTTACCTGTTCTGCACACACAGTCACCATAAACCTAGTGACAGTTTCAACCCATGGTTGGTTGAATCCGTGGACACAGAAGCTGCAAGTCAGGAGAGCCGGCTGCATGCACCAACCCTCTTCCTCCCAAGCTCTGAAGACCAGCTCCCTGTAGGCTGCACAGATAACCCTGTTGAATGCTGTCCCTCTCTCCGCGCCTCCTTCAGCCCGGTCTCCACTAATGTTGATCTGAAGGGTAATTTTCTTGTCAACTGTATAATTAATGGGCTGCACACTACAGTGGCCCTCTGTTACTCTGCTTCTCAAAGATATATTTCAAAATGAATAGCTGTTTAACCGATCGCTTGGCAGACGTCTTCCCCTTAGGTGCTCCTGTCACTCAGTGTTTTCTCACATTGTGCCTCAAGTCGGCAGAATCAATTTGGGTATCTGTGCTGGGATAGTGAGAGCAGCCACGAATTAGAAATTCTTGGAATATCAGAACTTGTCGCCTATTAGCGCTGAAAGGCATGTGGATCGCCCTTGCAAGCTCCTTGGCCAGCACTCTGGCTCTCACGCATTGTCTGCCACTTTTAATAAAGCGAGAAGAGGTCTTTTGTGGTGGCTTCAGGATAATGTCTTGTGTGGCCTATGTGTCAGCTCTTCCTCAGTGATCAGAGCATTTACTTTACCATTCTGTGCAGAGTGGCTCAAAGTGGGACTGTGACAAGAAGATTTCAAAACTACTGACAGCCCTGGGAACATGAGCATGAAGGAAATACGTATGCATTCATTCAAAAATGGAACTTCTGATGCACCAGAGGGGCGCTTTGGAGATGGCTTGTGGGAAAGCAGAGTTTTAGCGGAAGATTATAATGGGGGGGAAATTTGGTAAATAATTGGAATCATCCAGTCCAGTTGTCCTGGCCTTTTGCCCTGCCTAGTACTGGTTAAAGAGGCAGAGATACAAGGAATGATCAAAATATGTAGTGAATGTTTACCTTTAAAAACAATTATTATAGTAAAAGACATGTGGCTATTGATCCCCCTCAAATACATTCCCTCATTTCAGACATGCTTATCCCATCATTCTAGCCACTTCCTGAAGCAGTTCTGCAGGTCATCTATTGTAAAGGTCTTTATGAGCTGTGAGCGAATGCAGTATATGCTGACTGCTACTGCTGCCAAGTGCCATGCAATGGAAAGGCAGGCTCATAAAACCGTGATCGCGTGCCCTCTTGCACTGGATCTGGCATTACATGATTTCTGGCTCATCCTCAAAGTCAAAATGACCATGAAAGGTCAATGTTTTGAATTGATTCAGGCTGCTGAGGCAGCCATGACAGTGTAACTAAAAACACTCAAGAAAGACTTGCAAAACTTCTTCAGAAAGTGGCAAGAACAATGGAATAAGTGTGTTTTGAAGTAAGGATGAGAATTTTGAGGATAAATGACATTCATTGTGTTTTTACTGTAATGAATTTTTATTTAAACTTACTGTATTTTTTTTTAACCACACCTTATATATGGGACAGGAGACAGGAATTTGAGAGCAGATGCATGCTTCCTTGGACCTTGGGATAGTCGGGAGGTAGGAGAGGTGGAGGGAGTTTGTTAAATGAGGGACAGGAAAAGACATTGTTGCACCAGTTCGTCGACTTTTGACTTACTCTAGAGGTCACCTACAGAGATCCCATAGCACTGATGGCCTCCTATATCTCTGAGTGTCTAGTCACAAGACTGTGCTCAGTCTTGAACTTAGGGACAAGCTAACCATGGGTTAATCTCCAGGAGGCACCCTCAATTTACAAGTGATAGACATGGAAAGAAATACTCTGGTTTCTTCTTCCTCCATGGGAAAGTCATAGGCTGAATCTACATGATGTTCCAGAAGGCCCTAGTGAGGCTGAGCCCAATTTTCTATAATAGCGAGACATGGACAACAGCCTTATTTTATCTCTGTCAAAACAGCACAACTCACAATAGCTAAATTAGGAAGTGGCTCTTACGTCCATCGGCAGATGAATGAATAAAAAAATGTGGCATGCCATTGATATAGCTCAGCAGCACAGCACCTGCCTGGCAAGCGTGAGGACCTGAGTTCAATTCCCAGCACCAGAAAAAAACAAAAACAAAAACAAAAACAAAAGAAAGAAAAAGAAAAAGGTAGTATATACAGCATATACCCAAAGGAGTCCTATTCAGCCGTAAAGAAGGACGAGTGGATCTTGACATCACTACGCTAAGTGAAATAAATCAGACACAGAAGGTTAACTATCACTTGGTTTCTCTTATATAAAAAACCCCAAAATATAAAAAAAAATTAAGGAGCAAAATGAAAGACGGTTGATAGGAAACAGGGAGGCAGATGCTGTGGAGGTGGGAAAGGGATCTGGGGAAGGGGAGAAAGATGGGCAGGTGATGTAAAAGAAGTAAAAATGATCAAAATGTGCTATGTATATATAATAATTCCCCAAGTTTAGTTCAATTATTATGTATCACAAACATATACCAATGAAAACATCAGAAAGTAAAAATATGCTGCAAAAGCAGAAGCTACAAGAAGAGGCTACCTTCTACAGGTCACTCACACAAAGTAGATGTGTCTCGCCTCATCACTCCAGGTTCTCTTTCCCTGAAGCCAGTGCTGCCACAACCGGCACCTCACAGGCAACGTGGTCACACCAGGTCTCTTTGGCACCATGAATCACTCTCTTTCTGCTTCCCAAGCCTCTAATACATGGAGATCCAAATGTGAGGAGATTACTGCCCCATGGGCCCACCCTTGTTGACGGTGGACTAAAGCTCCTTAGTGGACATTTTGCATGATCAAGAGGTGCTCAGAGTCCAATCCCTAGGTGTCTTCTGAAGGGACCCTCTCACAAACATGCTTCTCTATCCACTCTCTCACTTTCTTGGTGCACTCATCCCACCCTTAAAAGCAAAACAACAAAACAACAACCCAAATCTACCTGGACCCCACACCTGTCTTAGGCTGTACTCTCCTGAGGAATGAAAGCACCAGTTGGTACAGAAGAGTCTCTGGAAAGTAAAGCCTCGGGGTGAGTTTCAGAAACTCATCTCTCACACAACAATCGGAAGCAACCTAGACTCCCTTTCTGGGGTGAATGGGGTGCTGGTAGTCCTTGGTTTACAGAAGATTCACAATGACCAGAACTCCAGTGGATGGTGAATTGAGATGAGTTTCAAGTCAATGGTGAAACATGAGTTTACCTTCAGCAGGGCCATTAGTGAGTAAGATATCACTAGGGTTTGAATATGGGTGTGTTCCCAGAAGGTCCATGTGTTTAAGCTTTGGCCCCCAGGATTTTTCTGTAGACATTTAAGAGGCAGGACCTTTTGTGAGGTCCTTTGATCATTACAGTCATGACTTCAAAGGGAATTGTGGGACCTCAGCTCATCTTCTCACCCTATCTCTTGGCTCTCAGGCTCATGACATGAGCACACACACTCCATACCATTACCACCTAGTCCCTTCTTCAATGCAATGAGACTGCCTGATCTTGGGCCAGAAACTCCAGAACCACAAGCTAAATAAACACCTTCTCTTTATAAGTTAACTGCTTCAGGCATTTCTTTTTTTTTTATTTTAAAGAGAATAGAACAAAACAAAACAAAACAAAACAAAACAAAACAGAACAAAACAAAGCAAAAGAAAACAGAATAGAGTCAAGCATTCAAAACAGAACACTGCAAGCTATACAGGTTTTCAAAACATAACAACAGGAGATTAACAATGGTTACCCTAGTGTCTCTTGCTTGCTTCAAAATGGTTGTTCATACATTTACAGACAATAAACTCAAACACAACAAAGTAATATAAAACCAGATAAAACAAAAGAGCATTATTTCATTGTAGTAATGTGTAACTGACTAAAACAGACAATTGGTACAGAGAGATAGGGCTGCTGACTATAGCTCTAACTGAAGATAAGGGGGAGCTTTAAGAATCGGTTTGTGGGATGAGTTTGGATGAAAAGGCTGGTGGAAGCCTAAAATGTTCTGATTAAAGCTTAGTGGGCAATTCAGGTAGAGAATTAGAAGGCCAGAATGCTGAGAGATATGGCATTCTCAGACAGTAAACACTGAGCTGAAGTTTTCAGGTGGAATTGTGGATTCTATTTGGAGTTGGACTAGAAGCCATGAGGGAAGGTGTTTTGCAAATGATTAAAGGCATGTGTCCTTCACTGCAATAAATTTTTAAGAATTTAAACATTCCCTGCATACTTTTATCCTGCTATGTATCATTTGTCAAAGGAATGGGCTTGATAGGGAAAGACTGAGGCCCTGCTACCATCAATGGGGATATTCACTGGAGAACCCAAGAGTCTTAAACCTGGATTTCCTTGAATCCATCAGACTGGCAGAATAAATTCTCCTCCCTGATAGAAGAGCAACCTCCTCCTGCCTGGAGGTCTGCATAAAGCTCATACAAGGTCACCTTGGAAGACAATGCTCCCACCTCTCACGACCTATCCCTGTGTCTCTCAATGCCTCCAGACCAACAGCTAACATCAGGTGGTAGTCCAGCCCAGCCACTCACTGCTTAGGAAGGAAACAGTACACTCATCACCCAAAATCTCAAAACTTGGCAAGTATATATTAAGAGAGTTCACAGGTGAGAAACTTCCAGTGCTAGACCACAAGTGGTGGTAGTGGTGCTGAGGGAGGCAGAATATACAGCTCAAGAGGGGAGAATTTATTAATAGGAGAACATAACTTCTGGTTGATGTCCTGGCAAGGTGACTGCTAGGAGGGCTCCTTGAAGCTTGCACATGGTGATGGGTCCTAGTAAATAAGCTGGCATTGTCAGCAACATCACTTTAGCAGAGCACTGAGTGAGCAATCAAAAGGTTGAGAGAGGTAGGCACATGAGAAAGATTTATTATGTGAAACCAGAAAATCGAGCCTCTTACTAAAAACTCTCTCCTACCTCATTTCCTTCACTTAGATTAAGAAATGTGCTAGTGAAGGAAGCAATGAATTCTTTGAGAGGCTTGGTGGTAGCTGTTCTTCATAGTTTGGGGTTGGCAGTAGGATATGTTGAACTCCTGAGTATCAAGGAGGTAACAGGATCCCAGAGCTGCAAAGGCCAGACTGTAGCATTTAACTGACAGGACAGGGCGGAAATAATTAATATAGTGGGAAATACAGCTGAGATAGCAGCCAGTGCACCCTGATCTGCCACAAACTAAAACAATGACCTTGATGTGCTTAGGGTCAGAAAGTTGTCTGGGTATAATGTGACTTGCATAGCTAGAAAAATACTAAATAAAAATTGATAGCTGGTGATCTGAAAGCTCATGCCAGGTGCTACACTGGAAATAATGATGCCTTACTCAGTTTCCAGAACAAAGCCAGAGGCTCCACTGGTTTAAGATGAAGGCAGGTCTCTTGAAGAGAGGACTCTGCAACACCATCACAAGTGTGTAGACTGTATGTGTTCCCAAAGCAACCTTCACTCAGAGTAACTGCACTACAAATAAGAAAACTTTCAGACAAGCCAGGAGCTGTGAGATACAGTGAAAATTGATACTCATAACAGAGTACCTGAGATATTAACATGATCCTGTGTTTAGGCTGGTGACTTTTAGAAACCAGGTGACAAATGGAGTTGTGACCCAAATTCATTGATCGCAGAGGGATCAATGAATTTACAGACCCACCCCATAGATATTTCCTAGTCTCTAACTCCATGATGTAGAAGGAGGCTGAATAGTCATCCTTCCAAAGAGGAGAGGTGTATTTTGGTTTCACAGGTCTGTTGGTTTCAAGGTAGAAACATTAGGCAGAAGGGCATGGTGGAGGGGAGCTGCTCAACTCATGGTTTCTGGGGAAGAAGAGCACAGCAGAAGATTGCCAGACAGGAAAAGGACAGGGAGTAGATACTGTCCCCAAGGACATGCCCCATGACCCACCCAGACACTCAGAAATGTCCTTTACTAATCTCTTAGCCTATGCAGCCAACAATCAAGTTTGGCCATCACAGATACACAGAATACTCATTAGTTTCCCGATATATGTGGCAGAGGAAGGACCAAATAAAATCCCAAAGCAGTATTGTTATTCTAGGAGGAATTGAAGTAGTAAGTGCCACTATCAGGGAGCTTCATGATGCAAGTGATCTCCATCACATCCAGAGAGCTCATCAGCAAGATCACTGGATTCTGGTGGCTGACAGAAGGCTGTGATAACCTCAACCAACCAGTAGCCATGATTGCGACTGCCAAAAATAAAGTTAGGGCCTATGTATCCCCCAAAATATCCCCCCAAACCCTCCCAGGGGCTTTTAAGAGGCAGTTGAATCTGGAGTGTGTGATGTTTGGATCAAGGGCATCTGATTGGCTCGACATAGTTCTAGGTAGCATTAAGGGTGCCCCACACCACCCTTAGCCTGGACAAAACTTAAGGGACAGAAAGGGTTGCTGCTTGTTGCTTGCTGCTTCTTTCCTCACTACTTCACTGCTTTGCTATCTTCTGCCCACCATGAACTGTTTTTCTCGTCTGTGATGCCCTCTGCCATGCCACCCTGCCTTGGAGCCAGTTGACTATGGACTGAAACCTCTACAAACCATGAACTACAATAAACCTTTCCTCCTTTAACTTTGGGCATCAGGCATTTTGTCTTAGCAATGAGGAAAAGTAAGTAAGACACACTATGGATGTGCAGGGTTCTGCCTTGTTAGTAAAATGTTTATGGACTCAGTGTTCTGGAACATAAGGGACAAAGTTAGTGAACAAAGTGACCCTCGCCATTAAGAAAAAGCACTGAGTTTGGTGCCTCTGTGGATTTTGGAAGCAGCATATATGACATTTGGAAACACAGCTCTGACCCCTTGGTAGGATAACTTTCAAGGCTTCAAGGGGGAGGGTGGTGTGGGAAATAGTGGCAGAGGGAAGCTGGGTGAAATAGACCCTCTGGCTAAGGCTATATACCCCAACAGATCTGGTAGTATTACAAGCACCTGAGTCTTAGAGCATGGCCATGGGGCCAACTCCTAGGATTCTGAAGGATTCTGAAGCAAGTCATTTCTTCTATGGCATAGAATTGATTGCAGTTTGAAAATCACCTCATCATAGTTTTGTGCCTTAGTGGAGGCCAAACAAATGGAGAACATCAAGTGAGTGTCAGAACAAAGTTTACCATCATTAGATAAGTATTATTATAGCCCTAAAGTTGGGTTGGCCCAGCAACAACTTCTTGTATGATGGAAATGGTACATTTAGAATCAGATTTGAGTGAGGCCAAGGGAACAAATAGGAAACATGAACTGATAGCCTAGTCTTTCATGTAAACTACTATATCTCCTTAAAATTATGCTTTTGGCTTCATGCATGTCCCATCTAATTCAGTGACAGAAGAGAAACTCAGACATGGTTCACAGAAAGGTTAACATTTTTAGTATAACTTCATGTATAATTTATTGTATGCAATCATGTATCTTTACATAATTACATATTAATGTATGCACATGTAAATATAATCCATTACTGTTGCTATATAGTATAATCAAAATATTTAGCATGTTTTGGACTTGGAGGTAGACTGTTGCTTTCCTACAGTTCCACATTTGAGTATCCCTGAAGGACAAAGGCTACTTTGGGTTG
Source organism: Cuniculus paca (assembly GCA_004365215.1). Taxonomy (NCBI): domain Eukaryota; kingdom Metazoa; phylum Chordata; class Mammalia; order Rodentia; family Cuniculidae; genus Cuniculus; species Cuniculus paca. The sequence continues at coordinate 21,665 of RJWT010002693.1, read as the reverse complement.
GCAGAGCTGTGAATAGAGCATGCTATACTTGTGACAGAGTCACTCTACCTGGCAGAGGTGAATGGTTTGTCTGATTAGTCAGAGGCATGGAAGGGGACAACCAAAAGGAAGTTAATGCAGGGTAGGGGTTAAATTAGTTGGAATGGACACCAAGTGAGCTAATCTTTGTGTCTCACTTTATTACTCACCAGGGTGCATCTTCACTGCACTCCTTTGGTGATCAGACAGACAGGATGAATCACTGATGATGGATGCAAGTCATTCTCTGTCCTAGACCAATTTGGGGCTTGTACAATGAACTAAAAAGGTATGCATGAGTCTAAGCCTGATGTAGCTATTGCAGTTGCTGAATACTTAACTTGCTAGCTGCAAATCTCAACTTAGACCATTCACTGGAATGGCATCTGTGAGGAATCTTGCCAGCTATTTAGTACCAAGTTGATTAAACTGATCTCTTCCACCCAAGAAATGATAGCTTTTGTCACTGCTTGAATTGCTACTGATTCCAGGCTTGGTCTATCTTCCTCTCTACCTTGCCTCTGCCAACACCACTGTCCAATGGCTGATTTACTGGTGTGGAATTACAATGTTGCTTCAAACCAAGGCACTGATCTTATGGCCAAGGAGTTGAAACAAAGAGTGTGTGACCATGGGATCCGCTTGTTCTATCACAAACCATGTTGCTGCTCTAGTACAGTAAAGGAATGGGCTCTAAAGTCATAGCGAAGGTGCCAATCAGAGAGAAAGTGCTGTGGGGCTGGGCCATTTATTCCTCCAGGACACAGTAAATGCATGGAACTAACAGCCAATGTGTGATTCTGTGTCCCCAGCAAACTACAGCACATGGATTCAGGAGCCAAGCATGAGAAGTAGGTTTGGTTCCTCACTACTTACTCCTGGTGACGCTAAAGCATTTCTTCTTATTCCTGAAACTTTAGGCCCTGCTGGAATAGAAATACTATTTCCCAAGGAGCAAATGCCTACATTAGGCCACATAGGAAGCGTATTTCACTTATCTTGAAGTGATAGTAACAGCTTTGTCGTGTTGGGCTCCTTATTTGTGCAGACCAATAGGCAGAGAAAAGTTACCATTTTAGAAGAGAAAAGCTTTCTGAGTCCCATGATGAGTTGAATACATGACTACATAAGAGGGACAGAGAACATTCAATAAATATCTCTTGGTGGTTCTATGCCCCAGGACCTAGAAATGGACACTGTTGCAAATACAGTTCAAGAAGAGCCATGCAAGAAGTCCTGAGCCCTCGCAGAAGTCAAAGTCATCCTACTTGTACTTGCTGATATGCTGTCTGAAGTGGAGAATGTTCAAGAGAGTGGTAAATTAGAGAGAGAATGTCTACTATATTCACAAGACCAGTTGCAATAGCAGGGAGTTTTAACTCCATTCATTAAACTACTATATTAAGCTTTTATAAAGATTGCTGCCAGCTGCCTGCCACCTTGAAGAACTGTAAGAAACTGACCTTGATGGTGAGCTGTAGTGCATTATGGGACTGTGAGTGATGCACTATATTGGGTATCCCATGTGCTCCATTTTACAGTGGAAATTGACAGCATCTTGACTCAGGTAGATACATGAGTTTTACTTTCTCATTGAACCCAGAGCTTTTGCACCAAGCCTTTGCACACCCCAGCACTTTAAGTTTATTTTTCTTATGAGGTGGGGTTTCACTAAATCACTAAATTGCCTAGGTTGGGCTCAAACTTGTGATCCTCCTACCTCAGTCTCCCAGAGTGCTGAGATTGTAGGTGTGCACCACAGTATCTGGCTAATCCTTTTTTTCTGACTCTCAGAAAATCAGTCCTGAAGCTCATTCTATGCAGTTCCTCAGAGGGCCCCAATGGAATTGAGCCCAAATTTTCCTTAAGCAGAGGTTGATGTGATCAATGACTCATTTTGACTTTTCTTCTGTATTGGTTAACTTCTGGTGTGTAACAAAGCATTCCAAATTTTGTGTGCTTAAGGTAACAATCATTTATTTGGCTTATCAATTTGTGTGGGTCAGATGGGCTTTTCTGTTTATCTGGACCCAGCTTGACAGATCTCACTTGGGCTGGCTCATGCACTCATGCTCTGGTACTGGGTCAGACAGGAGGAGAGTGGAGAGGGGTGGCCTCTTCTGGGCTATCATTGTGGTCTCTTGTTCTCCAGTAGTCTAGCCTGGGCATCTTCACATGGAGGTAACAGAACTTCAAGAGAGAAAGTGTACAAAGCCTGTACATATCTATGCTGAAATTGGTGTGATATCACTTCTGACACATTCTATTAGTCAAAGCAAATCACATGGTAAGCCTACATCCAAAGGATGGGAAAACAAACTTCTTGATGAGAAAAGCAACAAAGTCACATTGTGGAAGAGCATATGGACACTGTGAAAGGAAGGATGGTGATTGTTTTTGCTAATGTTCTACACACTTTTTGTGTTATTTTTATGTATCAGTTCAGCTAGGTCATGTTGCCAAATTACTTATTCAATCAAACACTCATCTAGGTGTTGTTGTGAAGGTTAACATTGATAATCACTTGACCTGAAGCAAAGATTAGCCCGGTAATATGGTTTGGCTTCATCCAGTGAGTTAAACATCATCTAGAATAAAAACTGGAGTTCCCCAGTAAAGAAGAAATTTTGATTTGATACTGGGATATCAACTTAGCTTAGAGTTTCTAGGCTTCTGCCCTGTTCTATGACTTTCAGATATGCCAGCTGTTGCCATGAGCCAATTCCTTAAAATAAATTTCTTGATAGATGAATAGAATAGATAGATAAATGAATAGACAGGATGGGCAAATTGAGGGACAGAAGGATAGATGGATGGATGGGATGAATGGATGGATGGGATGGATAGATGATAAAAAGGAATAGAAAAAAGAAAGTCAATACAGATGATATAGATGGCATATAGATGATAGATACAGATGATAGACAGATAGATAGATAGATGATAGATAGATAGATTCGGTTTCTCTGGAGAACTCTAATACAATCCTCCTCCCCTGCTTCACTTTTCCAAGATCCCCACTCCTGTTCCCTGAAGTCACTTACAAAATAAACTGCCCATCAGTCCTTATCTTAGGTTTTTCTTTCTTGAGAGACAGCAGGCTTTTGAAAAATGGCCTCTTTTCTATGTTTCAACAAAATTCTGTGAGAAGCCGTTCATGTCTGGCAATAAGAACTTGGTATTCGTAGAGAATTCCAAAATATTGAAACCTAACCTGAATAATGTGTATGTACTCAGGCTTTGTTGGAAAATTAAAAATGCAAATGAAAAATATCAGGGCCGTGATTTTAGAATAGACTCACCAGAATTTTAACCATGAAAGGTTACATTAATCATGGAGATTTTTGGGGGGATCTTGGTTACATGGAAGACTGGAAGGATTTAGAGCAGCAAATTCTGCTGAATGCCCCCTGACTCTGACCACCTACCACCACCTGCAAAGCTCTTACTCCACTGTCAGCCACCATCATTTCTTTCCAGGACTATTACAGCCTCCTAACTGGTCTTCCTGCTTTCACTCTCACTTCCTTTCAAGCTGTTCTTACTCTAAAAATCAGAGAGATCCTTGGAAACACTAAGCACATCAATCAATTCCTTAGCTCACAATCCTGAGAAATTTCTCATTTTTCCTGGGGTAAAAGCCAACATACAATAGCGTTTATGGCCTGATGTGATCTGGCTCTGTTCCCCCTCTCTGATCTCATGTCCTGTTTTTCTCCTCGCTCACTCCAGCTCTCTGGCCTCCTCCCTATTCTCCGAGTACACTGGCTGTGCCCAGGGCAGCAGATCCTGCTTCTCTTATGTAGCATGGACTCAGGATGTGCTGGAGATGGAATGACAAACCCCACGACTGAAGTTGGGGCAAGAGAAACAGAGAGGCTGAATGACATCTCACATCTCATAGGAGGCTGGCAAAAGCAATCCCATTCCACAGTCTCCATTCTAAGAGAGGTTTTTCAGGATAATTTTGTTTAAAGAAAAAGAATTTGGCAGCTGATCATCCAGAGACCATTTCCATTTGTGTTTCTCTGTGTAACATGTTTCTATTAGCATTGTGACGTACAGAGTGCTGGATGCAGATTCAGTCTCACACTGTGGGATACAGAGCTGGAGACATCAGCATCCCCCTGTCCACCTCTGCAAACACTGGAGCTAGCAGTCGTGGTCTCCATGTGAAATGACTGGGAAAGGGAGCCGATCCCAGCCCTGTACTTTGTAACTGTCTTATATTCAATATTCCCTGGCAGGTGCGGAGAATGACTCATCTCCCCTACTCCTCTGAAAATGTCCCTTTCATGTTTCCTAAACAACAGCTTTGCTCTGCCATTGTCTCTGTTAGTTATTTTCATAATTCATAATTATCTTAGTTCTTAAAATGTAGACGTACATTTAAAAGCATGATCCAATCGTGCTTGATTGCTGCCACATTGTGTTCAAAGTAATTACCATTCATTTGGCTTTTGAGGCTGTTGAATGAATTTTCCACATGAGATTCCTTAATTTGTACATATTTTATTGCTATAAAATAGGTATTGGCAAGCTGCCTAAACTGCAGCGGAGGCCTTTAATTCCTATCACTATGTGATAAAACAAATTGAGTGCAAACCGAGAGGCTTAAGATAGAACACTTGAAATGGATCTGACTCGTTTTTCTACACCAAGTTTCCCCAGGTGTGAGACACAAGTAAGATTAAGGTAGCTTAGTTCAGGCTGAGAGTTCAGAATTGTTTCAGCGTTTGTGTAAAAATGATAATGTCCTGCCATAATGGCAAACCTCTCTCTTCCCACGATGTATTATTCCTCTGGGAAAAAATGCTTGGAGAGAGAATGTTATTACCATTTTTCATGCACGACAAGGGAAATCAAGTATGCACAAAAGAAAGCCTGGGAACTCTTGGTCATGGTAGAGGGCTGGGCCAGATGTTCTCAGGGCTGGATTGAGGGTGGGCTCTGCCACACTGTGTGGCCTTTGGAAACCTTTCTAGTTGTCTGAGCCCAAGTTGTAAAATAAATGGTTGGAACGAGTGATTCCTAAGTGTCATTAGTAATTTGTTTTCTGAGGCTAACAATATCAGATTTATTCAAGACTTCTAAATTGAGCCTCCTTCTCAGGTACTTAGTATTTCTAGGGTTCTTCGAATCTCTTCGCTCTCTTTCTTGGGCTACATTTTGAAGATAGTTGAGTCAGATGATAGAAGATTATGTTGAAGTGTTGTCATCCATTACTTTCAATATCTTTCCCAATCCAGAAACCATTTGATTCCATGTGATTGGTGGAGATTCTTCCTGGCTTCCTCAATCAGAGTTCTAGCTACCCTCTAACTGAAACTCTTCCCACTTCTTCAGAGCCTCCATGGAGAGGTAGCCAAGACTGCATTTATCGTTCTTGAAATGCTTCCCATCTTTTCTCTGTTTTTCAAGAATCTATCCTTTTATCCAGAGTTAGGGTGATTACCATGACTTCCACAGAGTCATTTCCAAAGGCTCCCACCCACACGTACCAATGTCTTTAAGAAAACAGTTGTGACCTTTGTTCCATAGTATTCCATATTTTTAAATGTTTAATAAGTATTTACCTTCTTTTATAACTGACTACATAGTTTTTGAGAAAAAGAATGGTATAATTTCCTTTTCAAATTTCAACTCTAGTAAGAAGCATAATTGATACTTAATAATGTTATGTTTTATGTTTGGACCATCTCCTAAAAGGCCCTTGTGTTCAGAGGTGGGCTTTTTGAAAATTTATTGAGTCAAGGAGCATTATGCTCATCAGTGGATTTGTCTGTTAATGAGTTCAGTCACTGAGTGTGCTGTTGGGAGTTTGGGCCTGGTTGGAGATAAGTCACTAAGGATGTGGTCTTGAAGGGTGTACGTTTGCCCCCTATTCCTTCTCTTGCTCTTTGCTTGATGGCTGCCATGGGTTGAACACCTTTTCCTCCACCATGGCCTTCCACCATGCTATTTCTGACTTAGGGCCAGCCATGGACTGTAACTCTGAGTTGAGATTCTTAGGAACAACTAGAATTAGTGTAGATAGAACAACTGGGGAAATGGGACCACTCCCCTCCCTCCCAACTTGGACAACATCCCAGCGCTAATCCTCCTTCCATGTCCTAAGAGAAACAGAAGTAAGAATATTAAAGATCCAAGAAATTCCTAAAGCTCCAGGCCTGAGCACATGCATGTTAGAGACAGTGGCTGTGAGGTACAGTGACCTGTCTTTACCTGAAATCCATTAGTGATTGATATATATGAACTTCATGCCATGCATGTAATTATAACAGAGTGCATGATGGGAAAAGTCATGTGCACTAGATACCATTGAGATGACTCATCGCCCTGTTGATAATTTTATCAGTCATATCCAAAGAAGTGTATAAGTTGCAATTCTTTATTCGTCATGGACAAAGATCTGCAGTTTCTCTCCATCCTGCCCTGTATCAGAACCACACCACAGAGCTGGCCTGCTAAGGGAGCTCTTGCTAAGTTGGGCCTCATGTTCTACACTCTCTGCTGCACAGGAAAACTGTCAAAACTCCTATAGCCTTTACCATCATGACCATGAAACTGTAGCTCCTGGCTTCTAAATAACAAATGTGTTCACCATATTGCCCAGAAAAGCCAAAGACCTCAGAATTACTCTTCTTATTACCATGTTTGTCTTATATGAATATCCCTACCATAGAACCTGAGTCCCAGGACCTAATTGAAAGAGCCTGGAAGACACTATTTTTAATTTACAGTCTTTAGGGTTTGAAAAGCCTTCTTAGGGTCAGAGTGGGCAATAGTGAGCCAATCTGAAGTATTGACTATGCTCGATGATTTTTCTTTTTAGCTTTTTTTAAATGGCAATGAATTTCATTCTAATTGTTTTTTTCAGACCAAAGTTCATTCTCATTCCCAGATTTGTCCAAAGATAATCTATCTTTTTAATGTTCCTAAATGCAGTACCTTATACTTCAAGTAATGTCAGAAGCTTCCTCTACCTTTTATCAGTGCCAAATATATCTATGAAAGTTCATATGACTTTCCTGTGTCTGTTTTCAGCTTGATCTCCAAAGAATTCTAGCCTTCCTGGCAATACTTTTATAGTTGGACACTTTCTTTCTCCTAGGAATTGACAGGAACTTTGATCATTTTATACTTCAACAAATATTTTCCTGACCTACTCTGAATTGGGCAACTGAACCATCTTATATATTAGGTACTGGCCCTTCAACAAGGAATAATTGAACTAGTTCACATGTCCCCATGGAACTTTCATCATTGGAGGGGACAGGCAACTCAAAAGAAGTAAAAATGGTGACAGATTCTGATCTGTGCTATGAAAGACATAATGTGGATCTGCAGAATGACAAAAGAGAGATGTCATTTTAAGGGTGGTACATTCAAGACTGTGGCCTGAGGGGATGAGTTGGTTGCTATGTTTTAAATCTGACATGTTCCCAAATACTTGTATATTGAAGGCTTGATCCTCAACCCAGCAGTGTTTCTATAAGGAGGGTAGAGAGGTGATTGGATCATGAGGACACTAACCTCATCGATGGGTTAATCCATTGGCTGAATGGTCTCTTGGAGGCATAGTTGGAGGAAATAGCCACTAGGGGTATGTCTTTCTCTGGCTTTCCTGCTGTCTGCTTCCAGGCTGTCAGGATATGAGAATCTCTCCTCTGCCAATTCGCCAACCCCTTTCATCATGATGTTTCTGTCTTTGAGCCAGCCAATCATGGACTAGAACCAGAACCTTTCTTCCTTTATGTTGTGTATATTAGGTGTTTTGTCCAGCAACAGGAAAGCTAACTAACACATTGGCCATGCAAAAGTAGAGATGCAGCCACCCATTAAAGAGACCAGTATTTGTAAAGGCCTGAGGAGGGAGGTAGGCTTGTATATTGGGAGAACTAGGAGATAACTGGGATGGATGGAGCAAGTAGTTGGGTCAGTGAGAAAAAAATTGGTTTCTCAGGCTGGGGATTTAGTTCAGCAGCATAAGCACCTGCCTGGCAAGTGTGAAGTTGTGAGTTCAATCACAGTACCCGCCCCCCCATAAAAAGGTTTCTTGAATACTTTTCTTCCAAAGCAATCAAATGTACAACAGGCATGTGAAGACAAAGTTATTTGGCATTGAGGCAGTATAGTTTTTTTGTCTTGTGGGTTCAACTTTAACAAATTTCTGTAGTAATTATGATTCCTTTTTGACTTTGATCTCATTTACATTATCTTCAGTGTTTCTCCTCAGTTGTTTCTATGGATTTCTCCAATAGTATGAATCTCTGATTTGACCATACAACTAAGACAGTTCTTTCCACTGATGTCAATTGAACCGGAATTTTTTTCCAGTAAACTTGTGATAACTTTATCTCTTTACCTATCTGAATCTGTTTGGGATGGTTTAACAAAAATAATGCAACCAGCACAACTTAAAAGCAATAGAAATTTACTTTTTAAAGTTCTTAATGCTGGCAAGTCCAAGATCAAGACACTGGCAGATGAGGTGTCTGTTGAGGTACCCCTTCCTCACATATGACCATGTGCCTTTTTAGCTGTCAGCAAATGGTAGAAGGAGCAAAGTGAATCTCTGGGAACTTTTTTATGAAGGCATTAATCCTTTTTATTAGGGTTCTGTCCTCATGTCTTGATTACCTCTCAACAGCTTTACCTCTTAATACTACCACACTGGGAATTGAATTTCAATCTATGAATTTTGGGGGAAAACAAACATCAGACCATAGCATTACCACTTATCATTGAATTCACTTTGCTTATCGTCACAACCCAAATTTTGGCTTATAGAAATTCAATGACTCAAGACATTTCTCCTATCCTTGTAGACTATCTTGAAGCCATCATTATAAAAGAGTGCTCTTAAATTTAATTTTGATGATACATAAAAAGTCAAGAAGCAACTTTATGTGCCTGATGAATACCAAAATTTGATGACATCCTTATATCTGTGGAAATACAAAGAAAATATTGCCTTGGATTTTGTTTTATAGTGATATTCACAAACACAATGTCTAGGAAGTCAATAATAAAATCAGTGAAAGATACAAAACTTATTTTAATGGCAAAGGAAACAAATGCTGCTAATCTAATCTTTTGAATAATGCAATTTATTTTATACTATTAGTTGTAATTTTTCTAGAAACATATCTTTGTTGATAAGGTAATTTTGTTGTAAAGAAACAAAGCTAGATAATGTTTTAGCTGCCTTAAGTGACTGAACATTGTCTTGGTTACTTTTCTCTGGTTACTGAGACAAACACTTGACACACAAAATGAAGGAAGGAAAGGTTTATTTAGCTTACAGTTTCTGGAGATTTCAGTCCATAATCAGCTGGCTCCAAGGCAGAGTGGCATGGCATAGGGGCAACATTTCAAGACAGCAGCCAGAGCAAAAAGGGGAAAACAAACCTCTTCACTTCCCTTATATGGTACACAGGCCACCTCCCCCTTCAGGGCCGGTGTAGCACTCACAAAATCTCTGTGCTCTCCTCTTGCACAGGATGAGGATATTTATAAAAGTAAGAACCCTGGCTCCCTGCTGAGTCTCTCAGTTAAACTTTTAAACTGCTCAAGTTGACACAATGTATCAACCATAGCAATCCACCCTTTGCCAACTTGGCAACCAGACATATTTCTTTAAAGCAGCCTCCAGATACCAAGACATGCTAATTCTTAACATTTTGCAACTTGAACATTATAACACAGATTTAAAAATCCTTGAGAACCAGCATTAAGTCCATCAACATTATATTACATTAGAAACATAACATTTTGTCCTTGGACCCCCCAAAGACTCATGCACAGCCATTTATGCAAAAGGCATTTAGTCCATCTCTAAGAATTGCCACAGTCCTAACAGTTTCAGCCTTGCTGAAAAGTTTAAGTCCCAAGTCTCCTCCAAGACTGAAGGCAAATTCTTAGCTGCATACCCCTGTACAAATGAAAACAAAGTTAAACACATCCAACATACAATGGCACAAGATAGACATTTTCATTCCAAAAGTTACAAACAGGAGGGCACAAAGAATTGGGACCAAAACAAGTCCAAAATCCAGCAGGGTAAATGTTAAGTCCTGTAGTTCCATGTCTAGCATCTGAAGCAATCTGTGGCAAATTGGGAGCTCCAAAGGGCTTGTGTGGTTCCACCCCTATAGTACTTCTGGTGGTTTCAGTTTGCATTGCTTCTCTCTTGGGCTTGCTCTGCTCAATCTTTGAAGCTTTCCTTAGATGATCCATACTTCTGGATTTTTTTAAACTTCTGGGATCTCCACTGCACCTCTGGCTTCACACTCACAGCTTCACACACTGTCCTCTCAGGGGTGCACTGCCTGGCCTCCCAGACCCTCTGAAATTGGGGTGGAAGCCTTTTTAACCTCAGAACTCATGCATTCTCCATGCATCTAAAACCAGCACCATGTGGATGATTCTGAGGTCTGTTGCTAGCTGGAGCAGCAGCCAAGCTTTCCACTCTCTTGGCTGTAGAGATTGAGTGCCTGGATCACTGGGCACTCTGAACCTGATTCTGAGGAACAAATTCTCTTAAGTTGCTGCCATTCTGGAACCTCTTGGGGCCTCCACCACCATTCAGGAACATGGTGCTCTGAGGCTTTTTTCTCCAAGTAAAGTCTTTCACTTTTGCAGTTTTGGGGCTGCAAACATGGGGACCTGCTTCTTTCTATGATGCCCCCAGGCTATCTTTTTTTTTTATCTTTCTGTTGTTTCTCAACAATCAAGGTCTCAATTCTATCTTTACAGTCCACAGCTTTCCAACCAAACTCACATTTTAAATCATCCTGCTGAGCCCTTTGCTCTTGATTCACAATATAAATCTGGCTAAAACCCCCAACAATAGTTAAGTCACACCCTCAACATTTGACTGCCTTGAAATTTCTTCTGCCAGACTAATTAGTCCATCATCCTTAATCTTAGTCTCAGGCAAAGTCTCTGGACATGAGCAAAATGCAGAAAACTTTCTGCCAAGCCATAACACACACCTGGAGTCCAACAACCAATGCAGTCCTTCTTCCCAGCAGAAACCTCCTGAGCTTGGTCTTTACTGGTTTTCTGATCTCCTGAGCTCTGACCAGAATCTCCCTTACAGAGCAGCCTAAGCTGTTCCAGCTCTATGCATTCAGGTGACATCTCCAAACCTTTCCAAACTCTTCCCACAAGCCATTCCCAAAGGCTCTTGAACCACATGGTCAGGAACAGTCACAGCAATGACCCCACACCACTGGTACCAAATTCTGTCTTGGTCACTTTTCTCTCATTGCTGAGACAAACACCCAACACCCAAAATGAAGGAAGGAAAGGTTTATTTAGCTTATAGTGTCAGGAGATTTCAGTCCATAATCAGCTGTCTCCAAGGCAGGCTGGCATGGCACAGGGTCAACACTTCAAGGCAGTGACCAGAGCAAAAAGGGGAACACAAACCTATTCACTTACCTTATATGGTACACAGGCCACCCCCTCCCCACTCAGGGTGGGTGTAGCACTCACAAAATCTGTGTACTCTCCTCTTGCATAGGATGAGGATATTTACAAAGTAAGAACCTGGCTCCCTGCTGGATCTCTCAGTTAACTTCTAAACTTCTCAAGTTGACACAATGTATCAACTATAACAACATTTAGGATCTACTTTTTTATATACTATTACAGATTGTGTTTGCTTCATAAATGTCTACCTTTGATTTGGTAATCTTTGCTGTTCTGCCATCCCTAATGGAAATGTTTATAGCATCAATCTCACTTCCATTTGAGGAAGAAGTAGATACTCTACTCAAAGGTTCATCATCTATCCTTGTTCTCATCCTTATTAAAATTTATCCCCAAGCAGAGTGAACAAGAAGGGAAAACTCGCATGAAGTCACAAGTCATTGACATGACCATCATTTATGATGACCACAGTTGCCATCTAAACCCACGAATGGTGGTCAAAGGAGGGGTGGTAGAAATAAGGATGTCAGCTGTATCTCCTTTATTTCTGCATATGCATTAAAATAAATCTGAGGGATTAGAATACTGTTATTATAAGCGCACTCTACCATATAAAGTTAAAGCATGATTAAATCTCAGCAGTTAGGAGACTCAGTAAAAATTTGCTTGTTAAACACCACACAAGGGATAATAATTGAGACACACTGCAATTAGTCTTTACCAACAGCTTAGCCCTTTCCAGTGAGGAGGTATGGGTATCTACCCTGTTTATAAGCTCATGGTACCTGCTGGTCCTCTCCTTTACTCTACATATTAGAAAGGAAACCCAGTCTTTATGGGCATGCCCACATGGATAACGATAATCAGTGGGATGACCTGCAGCCTTGACCCCATAAACTGCTGATCTTAGCAAAACAAAATGTTGAAAAAGCATGTTTTCTGGCACCTAAATGCAATTTAGGACTTACTCGTCAGAGGTCACATGGGTCTTAGGCCTTAGTCGAACTGTAAATAACTCAGTGGTAATGCTTTATTTAATGTCCATGACTGTAATTGCAAATAACATAGCAATCAGTATCTATTGTGCTCCCCATTACTATTGTTTGATTTTTCTTTCTGTAAAAATTCAAACATACACATAAGGAGAAAGAACAGCAAGAAGGCGAGACCCAACAAAAATGAGAAGCCTGAACTTTGGCAGGAGCTACATGAACATGGAAATGAGCACAAACTTTAGAATGCTTTAAGGTAGCATTAGCTCTGCACCCCTGTTAGAATGCCCACGTTCTGAAGTCTAAGCAACACCACTTCTAGTGCTGATGAGGAGTAGTCGGAATCCTGATCTGCTGTTAGCAGGGGCAGCACAATGGCACAGGCACTTTGGAAGACAGTTTGGCAGTTTCTTCTAAAACTAAACATACCCTTACCATGTGATCCAGCAATCTGCTTCCTTGGAATCGACCCAGAGGCACTGAAAACCTATGTTCGTACAGAAACCTATACACAGATGCTTATAACAGCTATATTCATAATTGCTGAAACATGAAAGCAACTACAATGCCTTTTCATAGGTGAGCCGATAAACTGTGGTACATACAGACAACAGAGCTGTATTTGGTTGAAAAACAGAACAAGTGATCCAGCTGTGAAAAGACCTGAAGGAAACTTAAATGAGTGTTACTAAGGGAAAGAAGCCAATCTGAAAGGGTAGTTACTCTATGAATCCAACCAAATGATGTTCTGGAATAGACAAAACCATGGAGCTAGAAAAAAGATTTGAAAGTGGGGAAAGATATACAGGCAAGACACTGAAACATTTCGGGGCAGTGAAAATACTCTGTGTGATACTATAATATTGGATACATATCATTATCATTTGTGAAAACCTGTATTGCGTACAAAACTGTGAATGAACCCTATGTAAATGATGGGCTTTGGGTTGTAATGTATAAATGCATACTGCTCTACTGTAATGAACGTTTCATTATGGTGGAGGATGTATACAGTTGAGGAGACTGTATGGGCACAGGGACTACGTGCAAACTGTACTTGCTGTTGAATTTGCTCAGTTTGCTATAAATTTAGCTATTCTACAAAATAAAGTCTTGCATAAAGAGCAATGTTGAGCCAACTGGAATATGTAATGGGTTAGATGGGGTGGGGGAGGAAGGACAGGGTCTGGGTGACGTGGCCCCAAATTGCTGGCTTAAGCATTCATTTTCTGCCACCTGTCACCTGTGTCTTCTATTTCCATTGTGCAACCACTGATACTTTGGCAACTACCAGAAAATTACTGACAATTATCTGAATAGGTGAGCTCTTCCAAAGTACAGGCAAGATTATGGATCACAGAGTAAATTGAGGGAAAAAACAAACAACTGTTAACTTTTGAGTTCCACACTGTCACTTTAAACATTAGGAAATGTGAACCACAATGAGATTTCCCCTGCTTCAGACAATTCGTGCTTGGCCTGTGACTGGAATACTAGTGGTGCTGGGAGTCTTACAGGCATTTCAACAGAAGTAGTCCAGCATCCCGGAGCCAGCCCCTGGGGTGGCTGCTCTTCCTGTTTGGGAAGTGTGATAGGTAGGTAAGTCTGGACTTCTGAACCTAAAATCTGTTACTTAAATTTCTTGAAGAGGAAGGAGCATCTGACCAAGTCCATTTTCCCATGGGGAAGACTTTGGAGGGTTGTTTCCCTGACCTTGGTCTCCTCACCTATTAAATGACCTTGACAATGGCCATCTTCCCTACCACAGAGGACTTCTGAGAGCATCAAACGCAAAGGAGCTTTGAAGTTCTGCGAAAACTTCAGGTGAGATTGCAGTAGGCTCAGTCCATGAGAGTCCCAGAGCTTTTCTTCCGGTCTAGTGTTTGTTACTAAGACAGTGAGTTTTGAACAAATTACTGGGAAGATAACGAATGTTTCTAGGCTTCTTTCTTACCTCTTCAATGGAGGACATAGAAGAGATGACTTCCATTGTCCTTTATTTAACATAACATAAAATGATGCTGTAAGCCCAGAAAGGATGACTGTTGCTTCACCTATACACAGATGCTTATAGCAGCTATATTCATAATTGCTGAAACATGAAAGCAACTCCAATGTCTTTCAGTAGGTGTCTTCATTACTTTTCTCTCGTTGCTGAGACAAAATACCCGATACCCAAAATTAGGGAAGGAAAGGTTTATTTCTTACAGTTTGGAGGTTTCAGTTCATACCCAGCTGGCTCCAAGGCAGGGTCGTGTGGCTCAGGGGGCAGCCATTTATGGCAGCCCACAGGCTGCAAGAGCAAAACATGGCAGAAGAGCAGCAAAAGAGAGAGAGCAAACACATGTTCTTCCCTGCCTTATGTAGTATGCAGGCTCCACCCCTGGACAGGTGCAGCACTCACACCGATAATCCCAGGACTAATCCCAGTGCTAATCCTAATGCTAATCCCAGTGCTAAACCCAGAGCTAGGCAATGAACCAATCACAAATGATATATTCAGCAGCCTCTATGACTGCATGAGGCTTTGGGGGTGCACCTGGACACAAACCATAACAGTAGGTGAGCAGATAAACTGTGGTACATACAGACAACAGAGCTGTATTTGGTTGAAATATCTCTCTACTCTACTCCTCACGTTGTTCCCTCTAAGGCAGGGCAGTTCAGTAACATGGTTCCTTGTTGAGTAGATTGAATCTCCAAAGCTCCAGTCAAATTGTATTTCTTTTGGTGAAATTCTCATGCTGTCGACAGTAACAACCTCCTTGCAACCAAATTACTAATAATCCAACTGGATCACAATTTTGGAGCCAGGGATGTGGGAAGAGTGACTGCAAGAGGGCATTACTTTTTTAAACTTATTTTTTTGGAAACAAGTTTAGATGCAAAGAATGTATCAAAAATACCAATAGGGAGGTCCCACGTACCCCTCACTAACTTTCCCCAATGGTCTCACCTTAATATTTATAATAATTGTTCAATAATTATCTCATTTTTAATGAGTTCAATGATTATTGAGAAATTAAATGATGATAGTACAATATCAGAACCTAACACTTCTGTATTGGGACAATGTATGTAGCTCCCTGTCATTTTTTTTCAGGTGTGTAGATTGTGTAATCACCACTGTGATCAAGATGCATACACGGTTAATTGCGTGCATCTGTGTGACTGGCCACAATGCCCAGATATTGGGTTACACCAACACAGTAACACTTCTGTTCCAGAATCCTCCCATTCACAAAGAATTCAGTTCATGAACAGAAGCATTTGGCAAAATTTTGCTTCCGTTTGTGAATTCTGCAGCAGGTGACAAACACAGCCATGGCCATCTTCCCCAGAATTGTGGAACAAATTAAGTCCTGAACTGAGGTACCACTGTATTCAGGATGTTTTTATGAAGATGTTTTTGGATGAGCCTAACATTTTGGTTGATGCAATTTAAGTAAATCAAATAACCTTCCCTATAGTGGGTGGACCTCATTGAATCAGTAGGAGATCTTAATAGAACAAAAGTCTTGACTTTCTCCCAAATAAGACAAAATTTTGCTAGCAGACAGATTTTGACTTAAACTGTAATATCATCTCTTCCCTGAGTCTTACCTGACTGTCTGCCCTGAAAAATTTGGACTTGCCAGCACCCATAATGGTGTAACCATATGTTTTATAAGTCTGTTTCTGTAGACACAAAGATATCTCACTGGTTCCATTTGTTTGGAGAACCTTGATCAATAACAGAACTAAGGAATCTGTACCTCAAGCAGTGGTAGAACTGATTGTCAGGAACTCTCAGCAGTAGAGGCAGCACTGTCCCCAGTGAAACCACTGCCAACTGGATAAGCAGTGAATCTGAGGTCCTCAAGGGTCAATGCTACCTGACACAGCAATCCCTCTGAGCAGGGAGAAGTTTGTCCTAGGTCCTCCAAGTGTCAGAGAATGTCCTGATTCCTGCTATCTCTGCTGATATCTATGGCACCTTTCCCACCATTCTGAGAGTATGGCTGAGCCAGGGACTGAGGGGCTGTGTCTCTAACAGGCTCCTAGGTGATCCTGGTGCTTCTGATCCATGGAATGTACTTCTGGGAATCAGACAAACCTGAATTGGGCTGCTGGCTTTGACTTTCTCTGGCTTGGGGTCCCTGAGGATGCTGTCTGACCTGGAAGAACCTATTTTCTTATTTACAAAACCAGGGGGTAGTGAGCCTGGTTTATAAAAGCATTGGCGATATTGTGCCACAGATTGTCTAGCATAAGTCTGGTGCCCAATGATGACTTGTTAAATATTTCTCTTCTTCTCAGTCCCAAATGGAGATGCTTTTCTCATGGGATAACAACAAAAAGTTAGCTGAGATATATACAGAACAAATGCAGTCTTTGGGGTTGTTATCCTAATTTTGAGTCAGTGTTCTTCTGGTTTGCCTTTCCTGAATGTATTAAGGGGTTAGACCTCATCAATTCTACACTGATTTTGGTTGGACCATAGTCATTTTTGCTTTGGACATTGTCTTATCATTGCCCCTCTAGACTAAACTGACCTTTGATTTGTAACTGTATGACAAATGAGTGTTCACAGGGAATAATTCCCTTAAACGGGCAGCTCCTTTTCATTCCCACTGTCATGGAGACTGGGGCCCCAAAGCCCATCTTGGAATAATCCTTCTGACCATGTACTTTCCTCCTGGGGAGAAATGTCTTAAATGCAATTTATTGTAAAACACACAGTGGTTACAGAGCTACCACAGTCAATGATATTCCTTTTATTACCTCTCAGATGAGAACAGAAAATGACATTGGAAAGCAGTGAACTCACCAGAAGGGCAGAGAAAGTCATTAAATTCAACATGCATCGTATTTCATAATCAGAACCCCGCAGTCAGCGCTGACACCATAGAATGAGTTTGTTGCAGTCATGAAAATATAAAGCCCACTGAATCTGCTTCCCTGGGCTCTTTCTTTTTGGATTCTAGCTGGGGCCAGGCCATTAATCACTGGAGGCAGGGGACGGTGCAGACCACTGCACTCTCGATTGCATAAAATAATACATCAGTATTAGTGGGGAGCACTGTCATTCGTCTGTGTCTGTTTGGGGGCAGTAGCTTCTGCAGGGCTGGCTATTATTACAGTTAAACCACCTAATGATAGCTGGACAGGGGGTGTGGCTCATCTTGCCAGATGTAGGGACTGAAGCCTGCATTGAGAGGATGCAGGATGTAGATGTGTTTCTTAGTTGTCATCCCAAGTGGCACAGAGGATGGACTCAGCCAGGGTGGTCACTGTGCAGATCTCAGACTCATATTAAAATTTATTTCGATTTTGCATTCTATATCACTATGTGTACATTTGTTTTACTTATTATTTATTTATTTATTTATTTATTTTTGTGGGGGGAATGAACTCAGGGCCTTTGCACTGGGATACATCCCCAGCACTTTTTATTTTTTAATTTCAAGACAAAGTCTTGCTTAGTTGCCCAAGCTGGGCTTGAACTTGTGATCCTACCAGCTCAGCCTCTGATAGTGCTGAGATTACATTGTGTTTTAATTTTATAATCATGTTTTAAAAGACTTCACATTAATTGATATTAAAAATTTAGGGCATTAGGGAAAGAATATCTTCAGGTTTTTTGTGGCCCTGGACTCTTTGTGTACACTTAAGAAATACACATCTACAGGATGAAATTCTTTATTTAATTCACTCTTACAAAAGCTTTCATGATCTAACCATTTTTGACCTGGGTTTAGCACACAAACCCAGTAATTGCTATTTCTATCATATTGGATCTCTGGATGGCTGCCTCCCCCTCCCCAATCTGTTTTGACTTTTTCTTTTTTTTCCCCAATACCAAGAATTGAAACAGGATGTACACAATGAGCTAATCCCCGGCCCTATTTTATTTTTTAATTTTAAGACAGGGTCTTGCTAAGTCACCCAAACTGGGCTTGAATTTACCATCCTCCTGCCTCAGCTTCCTAGGAGGCTGGGACTACAGACTTGTGCCAGTATGCCCTGCTCTCTTTTGCCCTTTGAAGGCAACCTCTCAGATCCTTCCTACTATTATTGAATATATCCTGTTGCATTTGCAATTATCAACTTATACTTTTCTTGATTTTTAATTGGCAGAGTCAGAATTCAAAACTAAGTTATCCTAATCCCTAAAAGATACCTGCCATTTATCATTCAAGAGGTGCTTTAAGTGTCCAGGAAGATGCCAGAGATGGTGCAGTTAATATACAAAGTCTGTCCTTGATGAAAAATGCAATAACCAAAGTCAGATCATTACAGAAACAATAAAATGCAGAACCAATGTGGCAGAAAATCAAATTAGCCAAATAAAAGTCAGAATCAAGAAAAAGGCACCATATCAAAAAAAATTAATATAAAGAGAATGCTGAGTGATAGGCATTGGAGACAGAACATGAAACTCCATCCTGCCACAGAAGGAATTATACAGGGAGGAAGGCACAGCTAACAGTGCAGAGTTAATAACCCAGTGCAGAAGAAAAGAGTACTCCAAAACTTATTTTTTTAAAAAGGAGATTTAAAAATGGAGATTCGACTTCAGGTAAAATTAAGAAGCAGACAGCATCACTGAGATATAACATTTTAACTCACTTCTTTTGATTCAAAAAGTAATTTCAACTTATTTAACTGCAGAGGGGGGTGCGCTTCAGTGGGGTATAAGATGAAACTCTTACGGTGTTTCTAATCAACCATGAGCTGTCAAATCACCTGTTCCTGTCCTCTAAGGCTATTTCAGGCAGATCCAATAACTTTGTAGTCGCTTTTGATTACTAAACATCCAATCTACTTTGAAACTTCAATCTTAAAATTGATTTGACTCTAACATTTGATTCTAAATGCTCCTCTCAGTGTTTTGACTAGCTTGGAGCGAAGAAAGGTTGGGCATGATCTGCCCTGAGACAGAGCACCTCACAATTCTTCTTTTATGAATTAAGCCCTGTGGTTAATTGAGGTAAGGAAATGGGAAGTGAGGAAATAATTATCATATTTCAGGAGTTTCCCAGATCGCCTTCTGGTTTTTCTGATTTTAATAACCAGTTGCCTCTGTTGATATAGGCATCCATCTCTCATAGAAGTACTATGAGGTTTCATGAGGGCAAGTTCAACTTCATCCCAACCTTTCCTCCATCAGGTCTTCGAAACGCATCTTTTCTCCACCAGGACCTTCTATGCTCTCCCACCATCTGGGCATTTAAACTTTTTGACAAGCAGGGTGAACATTGGGTTAGGTTCAATCTTTCTGTTCCTGTTCCCTTCTCCAACCATGGAATTTCTTTGGGAGGAGCTGCAGGAGCCAGGATAGTCTTCCGAGTCCTCCAAATAATGGGAGAACTGGAGTGTGAGCAATGCACTCCACTATTCTTCCTTTTCGTCCAGGACCACTGCTGTTATTATTTGGATTTTAAATGTCCCCAAAACCCATGTGCTAAAGGCTTGGCTGTCAGATGATAGGCTTTATAGGGAATGATTGGATGATAAAGGCTCCAAGTTCATCAGTGGATGAGTTTATCATTGAAGAAATCATAATTTGATGGCATCATTTGGAGGTGATGGAAGTAGGGGTTGGGGGCTACTTGAAGGGGGTGAATCACTGGGACATGACACTGGGGATTATATCTGACCTCCTGTCACTTGCTCTCTTGTTCTCTCTTGCTCTGCTTCCTGGCTGCCATGATGAGAAAGTTTCCTCTGCCAAGGCTTTTTGTCATCATCCTTCTGTCTTGTTACAAGCTTAAAAGCAATGCATACAGATGACCACTGACTGAAACCTCTGAAACTGTGAGTCCAAATCCTTCTTCTTTTAAGTTGTTTTTCTCATGTATTTGGTCACTGTGATGGTTCAGGTGCATTGTCCATTTGATTGGCTTGGGAACTCCATAGAGGATTAGTAAAACATACTTCTGAGTGTGTCTGGGTTGGCCATGGAAGTGTGATCTTGGAGTCTATATGTGGTCCCTCACTCCTTTCTCTGTGACACTGTTCCACTGCTCTACTTTCCAGATGCCACGATCTAAACAGCTTTGTTATACTACATCCATCTCTTATGATGTTCCTGCCTTGGAACCAGGTGACCATAGACTAAATCCTCTGAAATTATTAGCCAAACCAACCTCTTTGCCTTAAAACTATGTCAGGTAACTTTTTCCAGCAATGGGAAATCTGCAACAAAAAGCTGACTAACACAATGACCCTACAATTTTATTTTACCCTTTGGTGCACTGAGCCTCTTGCCTTGAGAAATCTCTGAAAGAGTCATGTCTATTGTTCATTCATGTAAGATTCCAAATTCCAGGGACTCATGATGAACTTACCAAAAATTCCATTCTGTACTTCTCTTTGTCTAAAGGAGAAGAGAATGTCTAGGTAACCTTGCAGATTCTTCAGCTCAATAAACACACATCCAGAGCCTGAGATGATGCTATGGTTTGGATATGGCTTTCCCCAAAGGTTTATGTGCTGAGAGCTTGGTCTCAGCTATGGCAGTGTTGAGGTTGTAAAATATTTAAGAAGTTGCACTGCTGGGCATGGTAGTGCCTATAATCCTAGCACGTGGAGGAGGCTGGAGCAGAGTTATGAGTTTGAATCCGGCCTGGGTTACATAGTGACTTGGAGGTCAGCTTGCACTATATAGCAAGGTCCTATGTCTAACAAACAAACAAACAAACAAATGAACAAACAAACTTGGAGCTAGTGGGACATAATTAGGGATCCATCTTCAGGAATGGGTTTATACTATCTCCTGGGAGTAGGTCAGGCCTGGTAGGGCTGTATTAGTTCCCAGGAGAATGGTTTGACAGCTGTGTGTGGTGGCATTCCAACAATACTAGGTAGTGGGATAGTAAGTTTGAGGTCAGCCTGAGCAACTTAACAAGACTCTATCTCAGTGAATAAATAAATGGTCCTGGGGATGCAGGTCAGTGGGAGAGCAATTGCCAAGCATAGGTTCAGTGTTCAGTACTGCAAAGGAGATGCGGGTTGGCCCCACTTCTGAGTTCCTCCTCCAAACACACTCTGGCCATTGTGGTGCCATCCACCATAAGCCCCTCACCAGAGCCCACACATACCAGCATGTTCTTGAGCCTCCAGAACTGCGAACTAAAGAAAACTTTTTTCTTTGTAAATGACCTAGCCTAGCCTGTAGTATTTGGTTACAATAACAGAAAGCAGACTAAGATGCCAACATCCTACTCT